>SSNP01000068.1:2650632-2675869 GCA_006937955.1 Pachypanchax playfairii
TCATGAAAGTCCTGGAGAGACTCTTACTGGCTCACCTCAACAAGCAGGTCAGCACCTTTCAGGACCCATTACAGTTTGCATACCGTAATGGGCTTGGGGTTGAAGATGCCATCATCTACCTGCTTCACAGAGCACACTCTCATCTGGACCAATCAGGCAGCACTTTGAGGGTCATGTTCTTTGACTTCTCAAGTGCTTTTAACACAATTCAGCCTGCTTTGTTATGTGAGAAGCTCCATAAATTCCAGGTGGATTCCTCCACAACCTCCTGGATTTCTGACTACCTCACAAACAGACCACAGTTTGTGAGACTGAAAGGTTGTGTGTCTGAGATGGAGGTCAGCTGCACTGGAGCGCCACAAGGAACTGTACTCTCACCATTTCTCTTCATGATGTACACCTCTGACTTCCAGTACAACTCTGAGTCCTGTCATCTGCAGAAATACTCTGATGACTCTGCAGTTGTTGGGTGCATCAGTGAGGGACAAGACGCTGAGTATAGAGAACTGGTCAGTCAGTTTGTGAAATGGTGCGGTAACAATCATCTCGTTTTAAATACTAGCAAAACTAAGGAGATGATTGTTGACTTCAGGAGGAGAAAGAATCAACACAGCAGTATTTCCATCCTAGGAGAGGAGGTAGAGGTGGTGGAGGAATACAAGTACCTTGGAGTTCAGCTGGACAACAGACTAGAGTGGAAATGCAACACAGAATACATCTACAAGAAAGGTCAGAGCAGACTCTACTTCTTAAGGAAGCTGAGATCTTTTAATGTCTGCACCAAGATGTTGCAAATCTTCTATAGGTCTGTTGTGGAAAGTGCAATCAGCTTTGCAGCCATCTGCTGGGGCAGCAGCATCAGAACCAGAGACTTGAAGAGAATCAACAATCTGATCAGGAAAGCTGGATCTGTGCTGGGAGTATCTCTGGAGCCGCTGGAGCTGATTGTACAAAAAAGAATGCTGGACAAGCTGATGAAGATGATGGAGGACTCTTCTCACCCTCTGCACGACACAGTGATCAAACAACAGAGTGTGTTCAGTGAGAGGCTTCTTCAGGTCCGATGCAAGACCGAAAGATACAAAAGATCATTACTGCCTGCAGCCATTAGCCTCCACAACAAGAACAGACATTGATCGTTATTATTATATTATTGTCCTCATTATTGTTATTGTTGGACAAAAGAAAAAAAAAACTACTACAACGTTGAATTTCCCTTCTGGGATAAATAAAGTATTTTTCATTTCATTTCCTTGGTGAAATATTTGTCACAACATGCTGCATGACATTCAGCTGTGTGTAAAAACTGCATTCAGGTGAATATTTAACTCTGAGAAACTTATCTGAAACTGATTGAAGACTAGAGACTCTGATGTGTCAACCAGTGAACTGAAATCAACATAACTAAGTTTGATCCCTTTAAACTGATTCACTGAAGTTCTTGAAAACAAGTCAGAAAACAAAGAAATCCTAAAATCAATGCGCATTTTTGGAACATCAGAAAACCAGGAAGAACTGTCGCATGTATAAGAAAATACTGCTTTCAGACTGCGCAGATTATGTATGTATACTTTTATTTTGATATCAAATGGCCTTTAATCAACAGTTAGCTAGGCTAACCTGCCCTCAGCAGTTGGAAGAGAAAAACGGGATTGAAAGAGGGTTTGTACTATTTACCTATTCTGTGTAAGTTTATCAGTGGCTTCCAGCGCATATCCAGAAGTCTGCACTGACGATCAGCCTCTTGTTCATAATGAAAGATGTTTTTTTTCCCAAACTGGGTGAATATTTCTTCAGCAGCAGCAGGTAGTCGCGCGCTGATAAACTCTCTGAAAGGCTGACCTGAAGACATTGTTACTGCAAACACTCAAATATTCACCTACAAAGAAATCATCAGGCCTTTTTGGAACATCAGAAAACCAGGAAAAACTCCGTTTAGAAGAAAATGCTACTTTTAGCCCTAAAATCAGACTGCACAGATCAAGTTGATATATTTTTACTTTGATTTTAAATGGCTTTTAATCAACGCTTTGCGAAGAGAGAAAACTAGCAGCTCACCTCAGAGGGAAACAGCCAGTCCTGATGAAACTGGGTCAATACAAACTTCCAGAAAGAAAATTAAACTCAAGTGTCCGAAGTTTAACACGTTAACGAAGTTCCGTCGCGCGCAGATTTATCGAGTTTAGCTAACATTTTTATAGCTAGCCTAGCTAGGCTAACCTGTCTTCAGCACTGTTTGCTACGATACCAATAATAACACCACGAAATGGCTGCAGCTAAAAGAAGAAAGAGAGAAAAAGAAAAAAGACTGAAAGAAGAGGGTTTGTACTATTTACCTATTCTTTGTAAGTTTATTTGCGGTTTCCAGCTGATTTCCAACAGTCTGCGCTGACGATCCACCTCTTGTTCATAATGAAAGATGTTTTTTTCAAACTGTGTAAATATTTCTTCAGCAGCAGCAGCTAGTCGCGCGTTGATAAACTCTCTGAAAGACTGACCTGAAGACATTGTTACTGCAAACACTCAAATATTCACCTGAAACACCGAAACCGTCTCTAAACAAGGACAAGCACGAAGATAGCTAACGCTGCTAGCGCCCTGCTCCCCCACACACGCAAGAAGACGAAGAAGTCGCTTCTTCTTGTTTGCTTTATGGCAGACTGTATGCTTCAGGGCGTGTTGCTACCACCTACTGGTCTTTATGATCCAACTAAATCTTTAGATGTTTCAGCCACATGTGATCTCCAGACAATGACTTTATATTACAGTTTTTCTCCGTTGATTTGGTGCATTTCTCACAACAGAATTAAACTTTGCACCACTGCTAAGGCATTTCTCAAAACAATTAGTGCAAACTGCAGAACATGGTGGATGACATGCAAAAGCAAGTCACTTTCTCAAAATGGCTAGTTCATGCTTCAAAAGCAAGTCATTTTCTCAAAATGGATCATTTGTTCTTCAAAAGCAAGTATTTATGTCCATGAAAGTGTCAGTTCCGTCAAAATTACAAGTTACAACACCAGCCTCTTTGAGTCAAAAGTCAGATGGTGTGAACATGTTTTCATTGTGATAGATGACTCTGGAAGTGCTTCCCAATGTCATGTAAAGTCAAGAAAGCATTTTGAAAGCTAGAATTAAATAAAATCAAGACACTAAATATGGACTTTACTGTATATTTGCAAATGTTCACAGCATCATGCACCGGAAAAAAAAAAACTTTTACAACAAAAATATAAATTCCCTTTGGCTCAGTAAACCTTATTGCAGGTACCTCCAGTAATCAGTCTGTCAAGCTCCAGAAGTTTGCAGATGACACCCCCCTCATCGGTCTCATCTCTGAGGAGGATGAGTCCCCCTACAGCTGGGAGATTGACTGTCTGGCGTCCTGGTGGGAGCTCAACATCCTGGAGCTCAATGCAGCTAAAACAGTGAAGATGGTTGTGGACTTTAGGAGGAACTCACCCCCGTCCCTAAGGGCACACCCTTAGTGAGTCCCCAATGGACATAGTGGAATCCTTCCGCTTTCTGGCTACCATCTTCTCTCGGGACCTCAAGTGGGAGATGAACATCAGCTACCTCACCAAAAGCTCTGGTGCTCCAGCATCAGAGGACTTACTTCCTGCGACAACTGAGGAAGTTCAACCAACTGATATAGATGATGGAGGATTTCTACACCTCCATCATGGAGTCTATCTTCACCTCCTCCATCACCATCTGGTCCACAGCAACTTCAGTCAAGGACAAGGGCCGACTGCAGCTTATCATCCACTCTGCTGAGAAGGTCACTGGCTGCAAGACCCCCCCGTGAAACTGACAATGCTGCAAATCAATCATGGATTGATCTGTATGGATCTGTCTGGCCACATATTTTCATCTACATCACAGTAAATATCAACTCTCTAAATGCAACGAGGAAAGTATCTTCTTGAGTCTCAAATCCATCCTCTGCAGGACTCTGATGTTGCAGAGCAAATTAGTTTGTGCTAAATAACCCTAAATTACAGTATGTTCACCTATTTTCCTGACAAAATATCTGAATAATCGAAGTGACAGTGGTTCTCCCAACATTTGGCTGCACCCTTCGACCAGCTTCAGCCACCATGACGCCATGATTTACCACATGATCCACAAGTGTTTCCCTGATTTCATCAGGAATTTCTCTATGTGGTTGGCTTGTTCTCCCTCTTCTTCCCTGGTTTGTTTCCCTTCCTCCCCCATCCTCACCCCTCTTCCATGAGACTGACCTTCCATGTATTGTAGTTCTGTAGATACAGTATGCACCTCAGGTACTGTATGTATATACTTGTAAAGTGGGGGTTCATGTGATTCAACAGTGAAGAAGAGGCTTGTTATTGTTTGCAACTAATAATTCACTCTCATCTTTTCATCAGTGTAAGATAAGATTCACCTGAGAAAAGTTGTTTATGGACATTTTCATGGAAACACAATTAAAATATGTTTAAAATGAATGTAAAAAATATTTGACAACATGTTCACCAATTTTGCATGCGATGACACAATCAATGAAATGAAGACTATTATGCCGCTTTCACACATGGACCGAATGGTGTCGGGTTAGGGTGGGGTCGGGTCAGTCTAGTTTTGTTCACACACTCGCCTCTGGAATGCGGCTGTGGGCGTGAGCAATGCGCATGTGGGTGGGGGCATGGGCTGTTTCATTTACCTTATCAATGACGGAGGTCTGTGACGCAATTCTTAAGCAACACAAGACTAATAAACACACCACACCTTTAACACGCGCTTCCTTTAATTGCGTTGAACAGGAAGCTTGACTGGATTCATAATAAAAGCATTCATATTTGCTTTAAATAAAAGTGACCAAATAATGAAAGATTCTTAAACAAGGCATCATTTACAAGTTGAGTGATATAACCAGTTATTAAAGAGAAGAAAAAGCAGATACAATTGTTGTAGTTCTGCAAACTTTATTGCACACTTTTTATTTTATTTACAGTGGGGCAAAAAAGTATTTAGTCAGCCACCAATTGTGTAAGTTCTCCCACTTAAAAAGATCAGAGAGGCCTGTAATTTTCATCATAGGTATACCTCAACTATGAGAGACAAAATGAGGAAAAGAAATCCAGAAAATCACATTGTCTGATTTTTAAAGAATTTATTTGCAAATTATGGTGGAAAATAAGTATTTGGTCAATAACAAAAGTTAATCTCAATACTTTGTTATATAGCCTTTGTTGGCAATGACAGAGGTCAAACGTTTTCTGTAAGTCTTCACAAGGTTTTCACACACTGTTGCTGGTATTTTGGCCCATTCCTCCATGCAGATCTCCTCTAGAGCAGTGATGTTTTGGGGCTGACGCTGGGCAACACGGACTTTCAACTCCCTCCAGAGATTTCTATGGGGTTGAGATCTGGAGACTGGCTAGGCCACTCCAGGACCTTGAAATGCTTCTTACGAAGCCACTCCTTCATTGCCAGGGTGGTGTGTTTGGGATCATTGTCATGCTGAAAGACCCAGCCACGTCTCATTTTCAATGCCCTTGCTGATGGAAGGAGGTTTTCACTCAAAATCTTACGATACATGGCCCCATTCATTCTTTCCTTTACACGGATCAGTCGTCCTGGTCCCCTTGCAGAAAAACAGCCCCAAAGCATGATGTTTCCACCCCCATGCTTTACAGTAGGTATGGTGTTCTTTGGATCCAACTCAGCATTCTTTCCCCTCCAAACACGACAAGTTGAGTTTCTACCAAAAAGTTCTATTTTGGTTTCATCTGACCATATGATGTTCTCCCAATCCTCTTCTGGATCATCCAAATGCTCTCTAGCAAACCGCAGACGGGCCTGGACGTGTCCTGGCTTCAGCAGGGGGACACGTCTGGCACTGCAGGATTTGAGTCCCTGGCGGCGTAGTGTGTTACTGATGGTAGCCTTTGTTACTTTGGTCCCAGCTCTCTGCAGGTCATTCACTAGGTCCCTCCGTGTGGTTCTGGGATTTTTGCTCACCGTTCTTGTGATCATTTTGACCCCACGGGGTGAGATCTTGCGTGGAGCCCCAGATCGAGGGAGATTATCAGTGGTCTTGTATGTCTTCCATTTTCTAATAATTGCTCCCACAGTTGATTTCTTCACACCAAGCTGCTTACCTATTGCAGATTCAGTCTTCCCAGCCTGGTGAAGGTCTACAATTTTGTTTCTGGTGTCCTTTGACAGCTCTTTGGTCTTGGCCATAGTGGAGTTTGGAGCGTGACTGTTTGAGGTTGTGGACAGGTGTCTTTTATACTGATAACGAGTTCACACAGGTGCCATTAATACAGGTAACGAGTGGAGGACTGAGGAGCCTCTTAAAGAAGTTACAGGTCTGTGAAAGCCAGAAATCTTACTTGTTTGTAGGTGACCAAATACTTATTTTCCACCATAATTTGCAAATAAATTCTTTAAAAATCAGACAATGTGATTTTCTGGATTTTTTTTCCTCATTTTGTCTCTCATAGTTGAGGTATACCTATGATGATACCTCCAAACAAGACCTCATCATCGTCTGGATCATCCCCACCGTCACCACCCCGGACACATGACCACAAGGCTGTCTTCTCAGTCCTCCTCCACGTCACGCCCGTCACCTGCACCCGTAGGTCTGCGAGCACAATCCTCACACACCGTAACTGCAACCCTCCATCTAAAGAACCACAACCCCACTAACCTGTTCTCTGCTGCCAGATCTCCTCCAGAGGTCCGCCGGTTCCGGTCTTCCAGTTCTCCTGCACATTCTGAATTCAATTGTCATATAACTACTTGTCACCTGTGGAAAACAATAAACTTCTATTGTTTTAAACCTTTTAAGAAGTGTGTCGGTCTGAAGTCTGGGTAACATTAGAGTTCACTGCAACCCCGAAGCATGACAATTTCAAGTCAGAGGATTTTAATCCAACTGGTCACATCATCAGACTGAGAGACGCAGTTAGTCCATCCATCTTAAGCTTTCTGGTTCATCTTCGAGGAGTAGCTGGATCATCATAAGACCCTGTTTTCATGTCATGTATTAAAACTCTATTTATTCTCTTTATTTATTATCTATTTATCTATGTATTTATTATTTATTTATATTTAAATAGTATCATATCTTGTGCTCCCCTGTAGATGTTTCACATCAACCCCAGAGTGCCCCAGAACTTAAATGGGAACAGAGGCTGTAAACAATAAACTGTATATTCTTTTAAAAGTGTTCATCTTATTTACCAACCCTTGTCAGGTCAGATCAAACGGGGTTTATCAAAAATCGACTTTCATTTAGTAATATGCGAAAGCTCATGAACATTATTGAACACTCCAACGTCACTAAAACAAAATGTCTGGTCATATCACTTGACGCTGAAAAAGCGTTTGACCGTGTGGAGTGGCCATATTTATTTGCAGTTTTGGAGAAATTTGGTCTTGGGGTTGGCTTTATTGCCCTAATTAAGATGTTATATAACTCTCCCAAAGCTTGTGTTATTGTAAATGGTATTAAATCGACTGAATTTAAATTGGGTAGATCCACACGCCAAGAGGACCTGATTTCTCCATTAATTTTTGCACTGGCAATTGAGCCTTTGGCTGAGGCCATTCAAAGTCATAGTTCCATTTCTGGATACCAAATTGGAGGGTCTGAATATAGAACTGTGTTATATGCTGACAATGTTTTGCTGTTTATCACTAATCCTGAGAAGTCTGTTTCAGCTGTAATGTCAGTTATAAAAACATTTGGTACTCTTTCAGGTTATAAAGTTAATTTTGATAAAACCATTGCCATGCCATTATGAAATTGTAACAGGATTGATAATTTTCTTTTTCCTTGGTTCATATATTTAGGTATTCATGTTTCGCCAAATATTAGGACAATTCTGAAGAAAAATTTTGATGTGGTTCATAAGAAAGTTAAAGTAGATCTCACTAGATGGATGGAGCTCCCAGTTTCGTGGATGGGCAGGGTAAATTTAATTAAAATGAATGTGCTACAACGGCTTTTATACCCTTTACAAATCCTTCCATTATATTTAACAAAGAAAGTGATAAAGGATATTGAGAGAGATTTGTCAAAATTTAAATGGAGAGGGGAAAAGCCCAGATTAAGTTTTAAAACTTTAAAGTTACCCAAAGATGCGGGTGGACTCGCTCTCCCTAATATCATGTATTACAACTGGTCTTGTCATTGTAGAATTTTTCATGAGTGGGTACATGCATATTTGAAGGGAAGAGGAAATCCACTTGAATCATGGGCATGTACTCCCTATTTATTAATGAGTGAACTTATAAGAAAAAAGAAAGTAACACATAATTTGTTGATTTATAACACTGTAAAAGTTTGGCGAGACATGAATAAATATACATCCTATATTTCCAACCTTTATTATTTAACGCCTTTAATGAATAATATTGATTTTACCCCAGGGGTAAAAAGTGCTGTTTTTCAAACATGGTACAGTGTTGGAATAAGAGTAATTGGTGACTTATTTGAAGGTAATGTCCTTATGTCTTTTGTACAGGTACAGAGTAAATATGGTATCTCTCAAAAGGACTTTTTTGCATATTTGCAAATTCGACATTTTATTCAGGCAAATTTTGGACTTACTCAAGGTGTCAGGATCTCTGCAGCTGGTGGGTGGTGTGTGTGTTCCTCTCTACTAATTCTCATTACAGGGCGTGGCAGCAAGTAATCAGTGGCTGCAGGTGTGGGTCGTTTACCCAGCTCAGGAGAGCTGGGTATTTATGCTGAGGAGGAACCACAGACAGACGCCAGTTTGTTACTCTCCTTATCGTGGTAACAGAGTGGCCAGAGATCTATGTGACAGAGTTAATGTTAGTTTGCTACTAACCTGCCTTCTCTCCCTTATTCTCAGTCCCGTGTCCTGGAGCGTTCCTCCAGGTTCTGAGTGCTTCTGCGTGGTCGTCAACCCGCCAGAAAGAGGACTCTTCCTCCACGGGTTCCTACAGTCGTGAGCTCCACGACTCACTCTCTCTCCCTGGCTTCCTGTCTGTCTCTGGTCCCCTCTGGATCCACACCTGCCCGGAACAGCGCGCTGCTGTCACCCCTGCCACAACCTCTTCTGTGGACACAGCAACACGCCCCGGATCTCTCATCACGGTCTCATCTCCCGGATCACCACCACCGCTGCAGTCCCGCTGGATCCCTCCTCACGCCGCTACAGCATCAGCTTCACCGTGAGTTCAGTGAGCACATTCCCCGCATACTGCAGCTGGTTGTATCTGTACATCGAGACCTCGCACCTAACCTGTTTCTCCTCTGCTGCCAGGATCGAGCCTGTGCCTGCCTCAGTTCCAGTCCTGTGTGTTCACCGTCTGCACTTCTCAGTATTCTGTGTTGTTTCGTGCACCTTAACATTAAACTCACTGTAACTGAGTTCTGTCTCCCGTGTGTGTTTGAAGTTGGGTCGCTCTTGGAGTTCAACACAAACCCCTTAAAACATGACACAAGGAACAATGCTGCCAGGTCTACATTGTCTATGGAGCTGTCCAAAGATATCTAAATATTGGAATCTTATAACAAAAATAAGTGCTATATTGAAGAGAAGAATCTGCAAAGACCTGGGTCAGTTTCTGTTAGGGCTGTCGTCTTCAAATGAGTTTGCAAATAGAAATATATTCATGTGAGTAAATAAGCTCTTATTTTTAGCACGGAAGTGTATTTTATTCAATTGGATAAAAGATAAGCCATCAACTGTTACTCAGTGGTATTAAGAATTGCCTATGGAAAGATTGAGTGCAAAGCTGAATGGTAATGATGACTGCTTTTTTGATTTGTGGCATCCCTTATTAGAGTACTTACCCGGAGACTTGATAGGTCTTCTTCAGAGGGGTACAGGCCTGAAGTTGAGGGCTTTGGGTCAATCCAAATGTACATATGGTTATGTTTGTGACAGATGGAGGTACTTATTTATATTTATTTTTGTTGTTTTTTTTTTTATAGCTCAGACTGCTCATTGTTCAGTGTTATGTTTTTTGGGTTTTTTTCTATTTGTTCTTGTTTTTTTACTACATTAAAATTCAATAAAGTATATTTAAAAAAAAAATAAAAGTGTTCATCTATAATTTAAACAGAAAAAGTAGAAGTTTAATTTTGGGGTCCATCTCCTTTCCTGGAGGGTTATGTGTTTGGTGATTGTGTTGTAATGATTATTTTGTGATTATGATCATATGTTAATATCACTCTTTAATTTTTGATGACAACCATGACACAGTTACAAATGATCATGACTTAAGACATCTTGTTCTTAGTTTCTTTATCAACAAGTACTCAGATTAGATTCTCATCATCCCAATCAGAACATTCTAAACACAGGGTTCTGATGAAGTCCAGGGTTCTGATGAAGTCCAGGGTTCTGATGACGTCCAGGGTTCTGATGACGTCCAGGGTTCTGATGAGGTCCAGGGTTCTGATGAGGTCCAGGGTTCTGATGACGTCCAGGGTTCTGATGAGGTCCAAAGTTCTGATGAGGTCCAGAGTTCTGATGAGGTCCAGAGTTCTGATGAGGTCCAGAGTTCTGATGAGGTCCAGGGTTCTGATGACGTCCAGGGTTCTGATGAGGTCCAGAGTTCTGATGAGGTCCAGAGTTCTGATGAGGTCCAGAGTTCTGATGAGGTCCAGGGTTCTGATGAGGTCCAGGGTTCTGATGAGGTCCAGGGTTCTGATGAGGTCCAGGGTTCTGATGAGGTCCAGGGTTCTGATGACGTCCAGGGTTCTGATGAGGTCCAGGGTTCTGATGAGGTCCAGGGTTCTGATGACGCCCAGGGTTCTGATGATGCCCAGGGTTCTGATGACGTCCAGGGTTCTGATGACGTCCAGGGTTCTGATGAGGTCCAGGGTTCTGATGAGGTCCAGGGTTCTGATAGTCTCTCTGTATCAGCATCACTATAAAACAGCTATACAAGTATCATTTGACTGACTGCTCTCAATCATGTAGGATTTTATAATAAATCCTTTATGATATAAATTACTCGTATGGAATTTTTTTCACAACAATCATCTGGAGCTGAAGCGAGCTGATCTGTGACCTCACAGGATGCGTCACAGTTATCAACATCAAGACTGATATATTAGTGTGTGTGTGTATTTATACATGCATGTATTACTACTACTTTGATCTTATGTTAAACCATGTATATACTGTATTGTGTGAACTAGCTGTAGATGGGTTTATTTCAGTTTTTTTTTATTCTCCTTTTTAAAAATATTCACCACAGTTTGAAATAGGCTATAAACTTTTTACATTATTAGTTTTATTTGAGATATTTTTTGTACAATAAGCTGCTGGTTGCTGTATCAACACCAATGCATCAGAAATGGAAGCATAAATAGAGAGACTAATAATAAAGGAAAATGTGATCGTAAAGACAACTAATTATTTAATATTTTTCTGTTCTTTTTTTGTGGAATTTCCACTGAAATGGTAAGCCACCACTTGCTTCCATCTTGTTGTACTTCCAGTCAACATAAAAACACATGCATGTGTTGCTGCTCCTGAATGGCCAGGCATCGTCACATCCCCAAAGAGCTTTCCTGTTCCGAGGTGGAGCTCCTCACCTGGAGTGATTGTCATCTCATCCACAGTAAGCACACACTCTCTTTCCATCTCTGTCAGATTGTTAACCTTCAAACTGAGCATGTCAAAAACCTCTCCTAACACACCTGGTTCCAGCTTAATGGGTTGCATTTGTCTTTGCAGGGTTCTAACATCAGGCAGAGGGATGTTCATGTCCTGAAGAAACCTGTAGGCTGTTGAACCCACTGAAAAACTGAGTTGTATAGCCTTTTTTATTGTATGTTTTTCATGCTAATTGCCTTCATCTGTTCTTTAATAAAAAATATGGCCTATTTTTTTTTCCATGTTGAAAACTGAATTAAACTGAATTAATGTTTGTCAGTCTTTTAAGTGCTCCTTCCAATCTTCTAATATGTTCTTTTTGACTCTCTATTTCCTCCCTTAGGTTTTTCAGCTCAGTTCCCTGGTTGCATAGCCTGTTCCATACTCCTCCTGGCTCTGACGCTGGCTCCTTATGGGTCCCTAGGATGTCCCTTTCTTCTGATACCATCTCATGTCCCCCCCTCCTTTTCCCTTATCTCATTTGCCTCACTGCTGTTGCTTCTTTCCTCATTCTCTGAAATTATAATGGCGCTGTTAGAATAAAGAATAATTATTCAATAGAATAAATACGAACGTCTAACATTTCAAAAGGTTCGTACCACAGTTTACTTTAGTACAGTATGTGTGGTCACTGGTCAGTGGATCAACATGCAGTGGAAGTTCGGCTGTACTTCTCACTGCGGGATCCTTCCTCCTCTTTGGTTCAGGGTGATGAACAAACAGGGTTGGAACAGCATCAGCACTAAGTCTCGCCTTGCCTTACTTAGTCTTATTAAACTGTCCCTCCACAAAATGTGCCTGTAGAGTGGTGTATTAGTTTATTTCCTGCCACATTTAACAGTTTAATTGCAGCTGTGTGCAGTTTAGAGTAAAACATTTGAGAGTGCACATTAAACTTACCGCACACAGCTTTTTGTTATTGTGATCTCTGGTCATGGTGAAGTTGCTCCTGCTGACTTGAGCCAACCATTTTCTTCTCTCTGCGTCCTTGTGGAAGCCATACATTCTGATTCCTCTCTCAGACCGATTGCTACATTCATATGCAGCACAGCCAACCATGGTAAGATTATCAACTTATAAAGGTATTATTTAAATACAATTTTTGTACATATAGAAATATTGAACAAAACCAAAAATATAGAGATGTAAAATTACATTTTAAAATTTTATCCAACCCTAAAATTTGTAATTTCAATTTTTAACCCACTGACTGAAATTTTATTTGAATACAAGACAAAAACTATTCAAAGTAAGAAAGTTATTCAAAAGACTTTCATTAGGTCTTGAGCACATTGCTCAAATTTGTTGAAATTCAGCTTATTGTTGTATACAGTGGGGCAAAAAAGTATTTAGTCAGCCACCAATTGTGTAAGTTCTCCCACTTAAAAAGATCAGAGAGGCCTGTAATTTTCATCATAGGTATACCTCAACTATGAGAGACAAAATGAAGAAATAAAATCCAGAAAATCACATTGTCTGATTTTTAAAGAATTTATTTGCAAATTATGGTGGAAAATAAGTATTTGGTCACCTACAAACAAGTAAGATTTCTGGCTTTCACAGACCTGTAACTTCTTTAAGAGGCTCCTCGGTCCTCCACTCGTTACCTGTATTAATGGCACCTGTGTGAACTCGTTATCAGTATAAAAGACACCTGTCCACAACCTCAAACAGTCACGCTCCAAACTCCACTATGGCCAAGACCAAAGAGCTGTCAAAGGACACCAGAAACAAAATTGTAGACCTTCACCAGGCTGGGAAGACTGAATCTGCAATAGGTAAGCAGCTTGGTGTGAAGAAATCAACTGTGGGAGCAATTATTAGAAAATGGAAGACATACAAGACCACTGATAATCTCCCTCGATCTGGAGCTCCACGCAAGATCTCACCCCGTGGGGTCAAAATGATCACAAGAACGGTGAGCAAAAATCCCAGAACCACACGGAGGGACCTAGTGAATGACCTGCAGAGAGCTGGGACCAAAGTAACAAAGGCTACCATCAGTAACACACTACGCCGCCAGGGACTCAAATCCTGCAGTGCCAGACGTGTCCCCCTGCTGAAGCCAGGACACGTCCAGGCCCGTCTGCGGTTTGCTAGAGAGCATTTGGATGATCCAGAAGAGGATTGGGAGAACATCATATGGTCAGATGAAACCAAAATAGAACTTTTTGGTAGAAACTCAACTTGTCGTGTTTGGAGGGAAAGAATGCTGAGTTGGATCCAAAGAACACCATACCTACTGTAAAGCATGGGGGTGGAAACATCATGCTTTGGGGCTGTTTTTCTGCAAGGGGACCAGGACGACTGATCCGTGTAAAGGAAAGAATGAATGGGGCCATGTATCGTAAGATTTTGAGTGAAAACCTCCTTCCATCAGCAAGGGCATTGAAAATGAGACGTGGCTGGGTCTTTCAGCATGACAATGATCCCAAACACATCGCCCGGGCAACGAAGGAGTGGCTTCGTAAGAAGCATTTCAAGGTCCTGGAGTGACCTAGCCAGTCTCCAGATCTCAACCCCATAGAAAATCTCTGGAGGGAGTTGAAAGTCCGTGTTGCCAAGCGTCAGCCCCAAAACATCACTGCTCTAGAGGAGATCTGCATGGAGGAATGGGCCAAAATACCAGCAACAGTGTGTGAAAACCTTGTGAAGACTTACAGAAAACGTTTGACCTCTGTCATTGCCAACAAAGGCTATATAACAAAGTATTGAGATTAACTTTTGTTATTGACCAAATACTTATTTTCCACCATAATTTGCAAATAAATTCTTTAAAAATCAGACAATGTGATTTTCTGGATCTTTTTTCCTCATTTTGTCTCTCATAGTTGAGGTATACCTATGATGAAAATTACAGGCCTCTCTGATCTTTTTAAGTGGGAGAACTTACACAATTGGTGGCTGACTAAATACTTTTTTGCCCCACTGTAGCTCCTGGAGCAAATGGTTTAACGCCTTTAATGCTTTATTAAAAATGCTATTATACATGTTGTACAAGTTTGATTATTTATTTTTTCACAATTAACACACTTATCTACTGTGTTTGACCATACAGTTTATTGAAATTTTCTTTTCAATCAATGAGTGACAGAAGCCCGATAAACTGGGTTATCGCTACATGTACTGTGTTCACATAAAAACATAATTGTAAAATGTATTCTACTGAACATAACTGGTCATCATTTAAAACATAAACAACTACATATTTCCTTCAAGGTAAACTGGAGCAGAGATGTTGCATTATCATTCTAGCTTTCAGAAATCCACTTTAAATTGGGTATTACAACTCGAGTTTAGGGCTTCTTGTAGGACATAAAGTTATTAAATATGCTTATATTGAGCAGTGTGTTGCATTACTACATCAAATATATTCCTATAATATATTACAGTAATATACTGTATGTGGTCTAAATGTATTCTACAATGTGTTAGGAGAACAGTGACGAGTGTCAGTCTTCCTAGAAATGCTCGGCTAAAATAAAAAATAAATAGTCTACTCTTTGCATCAGCTGAGTATTTATTCTGATTCTAACACAATAAACAAGATTAAAACAAACAGAAAATTATTCTTAAAGTTGGATCTGTGGAAACACCTGATGTCTGTTAGTTTTAGTTTAAATTCTAAAAATTTTAAATTAACAAAAATATTGTAAATATCTTTGAATTATGTCACTTATGTTTTCTGGTTATTCTTATGATGTTGTAACTTAGAAATGATGGAAAACGAGAAACAATAAATGAGAGAAATCATTAGTTTGACCCAAAGTTTATGAAAGTAAAAAATTTATTGACTCAATTTGCATATAATGTTATAATTCTATTTCATCACAACCTAATAGGATCAGACTTCTGAACATTTTAACACATCTCTTTAAAAAAATTATTGATGTTGTATTGCTTTTCTAATTTCATGTGAAAAGCTCATGACAAAAATAATCATGATATTCAAAAGATAATTTTTTTGCTTAAAAAAATAATCAATATAGTGTTTCCCCTAGATAGGCTTTACTGTGGCTGCAAAATGCCGAGATTTATTTATTTTGTTGCTGCTTCCGGAAGCAGCAGCATTAGCGTCTTTGTTGTTTTACGTGAACACAGTGGCAGGCAAGATGGTGCGCCATAACGAGGCAACAGGGGCGGGACCAAGGCAAGGTTCCTTGGCTTTGAGAAACACCCTATGACATTTTTTAAACTGTGGCACCTTTTAAATGGCAGTAATTAACACTGTCCTTGGCCCAGATCACTGTTTACTCAGTCCAGTCAGAATAAATCTTTAAATAAATCTGGTAACTTATTACTAATCAAATCAATAACATATCCATTGCTGATAGAGTAGGCCTGTATATGACATAATATGATTATTTAAACAGTTTAAACATGTAGCCAAATCTTTTGCAGGCAAGTATATAATTTCTTTAAGTGTTGTGCTCGAAAATATTGGAACACACTTCACTCACGTGACCGCGGAAACACTGCAATACATTGCAAAAAAAAAAAAAGTTGAAATATTTCATGTTGCATCCAGAACATGACAAAATTCATTAAAAAACTGAACACCCCCCCATTAGGAATAAAAAAGCTACACCTTTTTATCTGTATGAGTTTTCATGTGACAAAGTAAATTTATTCTTTGACTGAAACTTTTTCCACAGGTCTGACATGAGAAAGGCTTCTCACCTGTGTGAATTCTCATGTGAAAGAGTAAATTACTTCTCTGACTAAAACTTTTCCCACAGGTCTGACATGAGAAAGGCTTCTCACCTGTGTGAATTCTCATGTGATTGAATAAATGATGTCTTCCATTGAAACCTTTTTCACAGGTCTGACAGGAGAAAGGCTGCTCACCTGTGTGAATTCTCATGTGATCAACTAAAACACACCTTTGTCTAAAGCTTTTTCCACAGGTCTGACATGAAAAAGGCTTCTCACCTGTGTGAGTTTTCATGTGACGCAATAAATGACCTTGTTGAATGAAACTTTTTCCACAGGTCTGACATGAGAAAGGCTTCTTTAGTTTTGGATGGTCTACACTGTCTCTGTGATCTTTGGCTTTTGGACATCTCTGATTTTCTATCAGTTGTTCTTCTCCACTTGATTCTGAATCTTCATTCGTGCTTCCTTCCTGATTCTGGTTCTCAGCTTCAGGACAGTTCTGAGAGAGGAGCTGGTCCTTGTTTGTATCTGGTTCAATGAGGTCTTTTCCTTCATCAACAGGAGTCACCATGAAAGTTTCTGTCTCCAGCTTCAGTACAAGCTGATCTGCACTGTGACTGATACTAAGATCCTCCTGTTTCATTAAAATCTGTGGAGCTTCTGGTTCTTCTAATTCCTCCTGTGAAGATTGAGGTTCCTGTTGTTCCTCTTTAATCTGTAGACCATCTAGTTCTTCTTGAGGGTGTTCTGATTCTTCCTGGTCCAAACTAGAGCTCATCTCCTGATTACTGGCCTGCTGGTCAGTCAGAAGCTCCTCCTCCTTCAAGATATAATGCTGTGGGAGTTCTGGACAGAAAAAGAGAAAAGAAGAGTTTATTTATGTGACTATAAGAAAGAACATTTCACTTTAATTATCTGATACATCTAAAGATGTTCTGGAAATAACTGAACCATCAGGTCACCAAGTAACTACACAGAGTTCTATTATCAGAAATACAAACAGGTAGATGGTTCTGACTGACCCATCTCAGTACTGGACAGAGTTTCAATGACATTTATTTACTATACTTCTATCTAAATCTGGGTTGGAACATAAAACAGTGTTACATGTTAAACAAAGCAGCTGATGTTCTAAAGGTCTGAACCAAATGTGTGCTTGTAGAACCCCCTCGAGTGTCTTCACATACTCGTAGGGGTACACAAACCCATATTTGAGAACCAACGTTCTAAAGGCTTGAACAAAACGTGTGCTTGTAGAACACAGAGAGAATCAGCTGGTGCTGAATTTCTGTCCCAACAACAACATAAACCTGGAACTCCCAACCCACCATCAGAACTGAAGAAGCCTTTTAGATGAACCTGAAACATCTTTGAGAAATGGAATAAAAAGTCCAGTTGCTTTTTGAAAACTTTTAACAACAAGAACCCACATAGAAAAGAACACTGTCCACTTGAAGCTGTAGAAGCTGGTTATTGATCACACTATTTATGATAAGTTTTTTCTTCAGCTTCTTCTCACCGTCAGGCTTTCACTATGTTGGAGACGCTTCTTTAGAAGATACAAGCCTGAAGAAAGGCAGTAAAAAACAACCTGGACTCTCTAGTCTCATGTTATCTTTGTTCCTTTATGGAATATTTGACACAACACACTTCACTACAGTCAACTGTTTGTATAATCAACGATCAACATAAAAACTATCACATTTATTTTCTTTTCACAATGTGATTCAAGTTTTTGCACAAACTCAGTTTGTTCCTGTTAAACTGATTCACTCCTGAAAACAAGTCAGAGTGCAAAGAAATCATCAGACATTTTTGGAACATCAGAAAACCAGGAAAAACTCCCATTTAGAAGAAAATGCTACTTTTAGCCCTAAAATCAAACTGCACAGATTAGGTTGGTATATTTCTAGTTTGATTTTAAATGGCTTTTAATCAACGCTTTACTACATTTTTATAGCTAGCCTAGCTAGGCTAACCTGTCCTCAGTACTGTTTGCTATGAGACCGATAATAACACCAAGAAAAGGCTGCAGCTAGAAGAAGGAAGAGAGAAAGAGGGAAAACAGGAGACTGAAAGAGGAGGAGGGTTTGTACTATTTACCTATTCTTTGTAAGTTTATTTGCGGTTTCCAGCTGATTTCCAACAGTCTGCGCTGACGATCCACCTCTTGTTCATAATTAAAGATGGTTTTTTCAAACTGTGTAAATATTTCTTCAGCAGCAGCAGCTAGTCGCGCGCTGATAAACTCTCTCAGAGACTGACCTGAAGACATTGTTACTGCAAACACTCAAATATTCACCTCAAACACCGAAACCGTCTCTAAACGAGAGCAAACACGAGGACTATCTTCTTCTTCTCTGTTTTTATTGGCGGGTGGCATCTAACTTCAAGGGACATTTCCGCCACCTACAGTACTGGAGTGTGAATCGGAGTGTTCGCCCACCCAAAAAATAAAATAAAAAATATCTATATATCTAAATAAATGCCTTCCTTCTCATCTCTCTCCCGTTTGCTTTGCCATTCCTCCATTAACTTTGTCTTTATTATAGCGTTAATCTAATCTAAACTATATGAAAAATCTATTTTTACCTTTTCCCTTATTGCCTTTTTTGCATAATAATCTGCCATTTTGTTACCTTCTACTCCCCTATGTGCTGGTACCCATAAAAATTGTACTTGTGCTTTAATTTGTTTAATCTATATAAGGTCTCACATATCTCCTACAAAATATTTGTTCTACTTTTGGTTGACATAAGTTTAACTGATATTAATACTGATAATGAATCTGTATAGATAATTCCTTTTTTAATTCTCTTTTGTTCCATTTACTGTAGACTAAAAAAAACGCTAACACCTCTAGTGTATACACTGACAGATAATCTGGAGTTCTTTCCTTTACAACCAAACTTGTTTGTGGTAGGCTATTACAAATGCAAACCTGTTTTTCCTCCTTTTATTTCCTTTGACCCATCTGTGAATATTTGCAAAAATGACTCATAATGACTACATAATCCATCTTCAGTAATTTTATCCCAGTATCCTTGCCCTCCACTATTTCTCATCTTATCATAAATATTAAAATCTATATCTACTTCTGAAAATATCCATTTTGGGTTAGCAGCATGTAAAAACTTTTTAACTTGCACCTTGCCTTAGATCTTACACTCTTTTGCCCAGTCTTCTACTTTCCACCTACCCCCTTCTTTCTTTATTTTCTCACTTTCCCAGCATGGTTTTAATGCCCCTTTTGCCATACTCTTCTACTTTGCGCACCCTTGTAAACTTGCCCAATAATTTAATGCTAATTGTTTAATTTTAAGCTTTATCAGCATCTCCCCTATTTCCACCTGCACTGCTACACAAGGTGTAGTTCTCATTGCACCACAACACACTCTCAGTTCTTGGTTTTGTATAACTTCAATCTTTTTCATTATTGTATTAGAAGCTGAACTATAAACTATACTCCCATACTCTATTACTGACCTAACCATAGCACTATACATGCCTGCCCACTCATACCCTCTCAAACACCTTATCATATTTATTACTTTCTTACATCTTTCTTCTATTTTACTTATGTTCTCTTTCCACACTAATTTCCTACCAAATATAACTCCTAAGTATTTACTTGTTCCACTTCTTTCCCATATAATTTTAAGTTCTCCATTATATTTTTCCTTCTAGTAAACACCATACTTTTTGTTTTTTCCACTGAAAACTTAAAACCCCATTCATACGACCATTTTTCTACTTTTCCAATTGCTTCATGCATTCTCTTTTTTACATATTTAATATTTCTCCTTTCTTCCACGTAGCTCCATCATCAGCAAATAATGCTTTAACAAACATACTGCCCACCTTCTGAAACACATCATCCATTATAATCAGGGGTGCACATAATATTTTTGGCCTGGTTCTCAGAAGAGAACCTAGGGTTGTTGCTTGGTCCTCACATTTTTAAGCTCTCTTCCGAGCTCCTCTGCTTTGTTTTTGGTTTCATCAAGCTTCAAATTCAGTCTGTTTACTATAGGCTACCTGGCTCTATATTTGTTTCAATAAGAATCCTTTAATTGTTGAAAAAATCAAGAGAAACGAGTAAAATATAAAAATACTGGTAAAAAAAAACCTTCAGAGTTCCTGTTGGATTGTTTAGAGGTTTGATTGTTCACTTTAATCTACATTTAACAGTTTGGTGTTGAAATTTATTAGTCAGCTGTTGGAGCTTCTGTCATTTACTGTAACTGTTTTTTGTTTTGAAATGATGAGGATGTTTGTAATGTGATGCAGTCAGATAAAAAGATACACTGGACAGTTAAGGGGCATTGACTGACTATCCCATAGTGCTTTGCGCGCATTCAAAATGGCGCGGATCACAGACAAATACGCTGGTACTGTTGATTAAAACAGGTGGTTTTCTGTATTTTATAGCACAAAAAGGCAGTTATACACGTCTGTGCCACGATGGTCTATTTGTCTTATTCAGTGAATTTTTTCAGTTTTGACGCGATGCAGAATCCTGCAGTCAGCTGCACTGATCTGACTGACTGAAAATCCGTCACACTGTGAGAGACGCAGCATCAGCTGATCAGCTGGAACTTCTGCGCTCTGGCTGAGAAACATATCAGTCAAACAAAAGAAGTCAACGGGATTCTTCATTTATTTGACAATGAACCGCCTCTGATTAACCTAAAAATCCACGCAGCTCAGCCAAACCAATGTTAAGTACGCAAACGCGTGTTGCAACTTTTCATCTGGTGCGCATTTTATATTTTGACAGTGTGTGCGGACCACTTATGTGCACCCCTGATTATAATAGAGAATAATATTGGACTTATGACACTCCCTTTCGGCGTGCCATTCTCCACTTCACAGCCCCTCGAAACCCTTCTTCCAGTTTTCACTTGAATCTTTAACTCCTGAAAGTTCTGAATCCAGCTATACATTATTCTTCCTATTCCTAATTTTCCCAATTTTATTAACAATACCTCCATATCATATGCTTTTTCTACTTCAAAAAACACTGCTACTAAGTTCTCTTTATTACTCATCGCTTTCCTAATTTCTGTTTCCAAACACATAACCGCATCCATTGTGCTTCTCCCTTTCATAAATCCACATTGATAACATGAAAATTTTCCAAATATTCTGTTAATCTTTCCACTACCATCCTTTCCATTATTTTGCCTATCTGAGATGTTAATGCAATTGGTCTACATCTATCTGGAGTACTTGACTCTTTCCCCCTTTTGATTAACGGCACAATAATTGCTTCTTTCCAGCTCTTTTGGTAATTTCCCTTTATCCCATATAATTTTGTAAATCTCCAACAATTTTAATTTCATTTGTTTCCTTAACTGTTTTGACATAATATAACACACTTGATCCTTTCCTGGACTAGTCATACCTTTTTTTGCCAACCTCGTTCCAATTCAAACAACAAAAATGGTATATCCATAGCCTTTTTAACATAACCTCCCCATCCCCTCCTCCTTCTTGTCATGGGCTCAGGGATTTTTGTGACCCACATGCTGGACTCAACACAAACAAACGTTCTCTGGTGCAAAAGTGACAAGGTTTATTTACAGTTTTATGTACAAAGTGAGAATGTGCTCGGTGATCTGGTGCGCTCAGGGAAGGTCCGGGAACTGCAAGGGATAAACGGGTTAGCAGGGTGCGTCTCAGGAGGTTCCAAACTGTAGAGGAGAGTAGGATTAGTAACGGTTCCACTTTCAGCATGAGCGAGAACGTTGGAGGCAGAGAAAGGCTGTGACTCACGGGAAGCTGATGTTAGTGGTGCTTGGAGGGAGGGCAGGTCCAGTGCGGTGCTGTGCAGGGAGGCGATCCAGGTTAGGGTGAGTGTGCTGGAGGGAGACAGACTGAGACGGGGACCAGACTTCAGGAACTCGGGGAAAGGTCTCAGAAACACGTGGAGCAGGCAGCGGAGAAGTCCTGGAGAAAACAGGGTTATTCACAACAGGGAATAAATACAAGCTCTAATACTCAAAAATGCTCAAGGAATATCACAAGGCGAGTTGGCACTCAGAAGCTACCATACAGGTCAACAACCAGGCAGTGAATGAGTGTCAGCCATTGGCTTATATGCTGCCTGCCTCCAATCAGTCCTGATCCCTGTCAGGTGTAGCTCGTCAGCTCCTCCAGCGCAGATCCACTCTCTGTAAAGAAATCTCTCACCCGACACAGAAAAAACACAGCACAGACACTGAACCTGACACTTCTATTCCATATTTCATTATACTTCAATCAATCAATCAATCAATCAATCAATCAATCAATCAATCAATCAATCAATCAATCAATCAATCAATCAATCAATCAAAAATACTTTATTAATCCCCAACAGGTGACTGCAGATGGGATCAGCTGACACTTCTTTTGCTGCTCCTCTTCAAATCTCTGTCTGCTCGTATTATTTGAAAGGCAGGCAGAGACACACTGGAGTCCGGGATATGTTCCTTTAGCCGTGTCTCAGTAAAACACATGATGCTGTATTCCTGATACTCTGGCTGGGTCTTCAACAGAGTTTCAAGTTCATCCACTTTGTTAGCGAGAGATCTCACATTTGTCAATATGACTGATGGAAGTGAAGGTTTAAACTTCCTCTTTCTCTCTCTTCACTTTGCTCCTGCTCTGCATCTATGTCTTCTTCTATGGAGCTCATCAGGGATCCAGAGTTTCAATTTGAGGATTATTTCAGCCTTAGAAATGTCAGTTAGTTGCTCTTTCCTGTAAACAAGTCTCTTGTTGCCATGGTTACGCAAAATAACAAGTGGCAAGAAAGTGACAAATCAAGCTAAAAACTTTTCTCCTTTCTTGTCTTTCTGCTGATAAATTTCCTGTGAATTTTAACAAATGTTTTAACTAGCATTTCTGTTTTCTCCTTATTAATTACAGCTATTTCATCTCCTACTTTTAACACTGGATAATTCCACTCTCTTCTAATTCCTTTCATTGTCCTTATCATTCCACACACTTCCCTTATTGATGTAGTTCTTCCTATTCTTCCACAGAAATTCCTCCAACTTTCTCTTTTTGCTTTTTTAATCACTCTCCTCACCTCTGCCTGCAACTTTTTATAGTTTAATACATCTTCCACATTATTTGTTTTCCTTAATATTTTTAGACTTTTATTTCTTGCTTTAATTGCCTTCTCACACTCTTCAGACCACCGTGATACATTTTCCTCTTCTTTTTACTTCCTTTACTTTTCAGTATTGACGGCTCTGCAGCCTCAATTACCACACTCCTAAATACTACTTCTATTTCATCTACCTTATAACTCTATTCTTGTACACCATTTCTCACAATTACTCCTAAACTTTTCCCATTGAGGTCTTTTAAAAATCCATCTTCCTTCCATTATCATCCCTCTAGTCCGGGGGTCAGGAACCCGCGGCTCTAGAGCCGCATGCGGCTATTTAGCGCTGCCCTAGTGGTGCTTGAAAATGGAAAAAGATGGGGGAGGGAAATATATTTTTTATTTAAATATGGTTTCTGTAGGAGGACAAACATGACACAAACATCTTACATGCCCGATGTTGAGAAGCTGACCAGTGATGTCCGAAAACAGAAGTCACATTAAACGGGTAAGAACACAATCCTGTCATAGGCACATATTTAGCAACAAAGGGGCTGTTTTTATAAAGTGATTTCTGATTTTTGTCAGTATATATTTGGAATGACACTTAGGGATACTATTGTGTTTTCTTGCTCAGGTCCGAGGATAGCTGCGATGGTTGCGTGACAAAAGAGAAGAGGATGCTGCTGCGTTTTACCCTTGCACTGACTTGCTTCGCATTTGCACAGAAATCAAACTTAAATCAAACTGTATTAATTTGATTTTATATACTTTACCTTTTCAAAAGGCTGCTGTTTTATGTTTATAAATGTAGGCTGCGTTTTATTGCACTCTGTTTGTTGCCCAGATAAGGGGCATGTTATGCACGTTCCATTTTAATATTGTTTTTTCGAATCCTCAAAATAAAAATGACATCAAACATTTCTTTAATTTCATCAAAGCAATGAAACATAATTCATTAATATTGTAATGAAGTTAAACTTGAGGCGGCATCGTCCAACAGAGTAGTAGTCACGTGGTGCGTCATTTTCTACGCACTGCAGGGAAAATAAACATTTAATCATGAAGGCTCATTATGTATTTGTAGCCAACTTAGTCATTTTGATAGTAGGCTAATATAGCTAATATAGAAACATACAGCATGTGTTGCCTTCATTATAAGGCTTTTAATTTTTTGCGGCTCCAAACATATTTGTTTTTTTGGTCCAATATGACTCTTTCAACATTTTGGGTTGCCGACCCCTGCTCTAGTCCCATTTATTCTTGTTAGTATTGGATAATGATCACTTCCCATTGTATCTTTTAGCACTTCCCACTCACTTATTCCTGCAAATTCACTAGACACCAATGTTACATCAAACGCTGACATTCTACCTGTATATACAATGAAATGGAAAATTACATTAGAACAAGCTTTAATCTGCTTCTTTTCACATTTAATTAGATCTTCTTGTGTGCACAGACAGACTTTGTATGATCTGTCCTTGAACGCTCAGGGGGACCTTATCTTTTAAAACAAGACTCCCCAGTATCTTGGAGCAGAAACACCTTCACAGCTTTCATAAATCAACTGATACTTTTTACTCCTATGCTTATGTAACAGGTTTGCAACTTCTCAATAAAAAGACAAGCACTGAGAGGACGGACTCTTCTGCCTAACAGCTGAGGGTCTCGCTACTACTACTACTACTACTACTACTGTCATTTAGCAGACGCTTTTATCCAAAGCGACTTACATTGAGAGAACATACAAGCAAGAATTCAAAGAGAAGGAAAAAAATATAAGGAGGCGGACTGTTTGGAGTCCAGTTTAATTCCGACGCTGATACATCAAGTGTATCAATTTTTTTTTTTTTTTTTT
>SSNP01000068.1:2675879-2721237 GCA_006937955.1 Pachypanchax playfairii
TTTTTTTTTTTTTTTTTTGTGAGAGATAAATTCTCAAATCGATATCATAAATCATAAATTACTCCTACATTAAGACTGAAAGTGTTCTTTAAAGAGGTGAGTCTTAAGTCTGCTCTTAAAAGTAGCTGCAGACTCTGAGGATCGGACCGAGTTTGGTAGGTCATTCCACCATCGGGGGACAACAGAGGAGAAGAGTTTGGAACATGATCTCATGCCACGTTGTGGTGGAAGCGCTAGGCGTCTTTCAGCGGCTGAGCGTAGCTGACGCGTGGGAATGTAGGTTTGGATGAAGGAGTGAAGGTAGGTAGGAGCTGTGTGTGTTAGAGTCTGGTAAGCCAGAAGCAGAGCTTTGTATTTGATGCGTGCTGCAACTGGAAGCCAGTGCAGGGAAATGAGCAGCGGAGTGACATGAGCCCTCTTGGGCTGGTTGAAGACCAAACGTGCTGCTGCGTTCTGAATCATCTGCAGAGGTTTAACCGAGGACGCCGGAAGACCGGCCAGCAATGAGTTGCAGTAGTCGATCCGGGACAAGACCAGGGCCTGGACCAGAAGCTGTGTGGTGTGGTCTGTGAGGAAGGCTCTGATTTTCCTGATGTTGTAAAGCGCGAATCGACATGAGCGAGCTACGGAGTTAACCTGCTCTTTGAAGGACAGCTGGTTGTCCAGTATGACACCAAGGTTTCTGGCGGAGGTTTTGGGGAACAGCGTGATGGAGTCAAGCTGCACGCTTATCTGAGGAGGTAAGGAGTTACTGGCAGGACAGACAATGAGGTCAGTTTTGGACAGATTAAGCTGAAGGTGGCGATCCCTCATCCACGCCGAGATATCTGAGAGGCAAGCAGATATCCGCACTGAGACGGATGTATCGTCTGGAGGGAACGAGAGGAGGAGCTGAGTGTCGTCAGCGTAGCAATGGTATGAGAAGCCATGGGAGCGAATGATCTCGCCTAATGAGGTGGTGTATAAAGAGAAGAGGAGAGGACCAAGGACCGAGCCCTGCGGGACACCCGTCGCCAGCTCATGCAGACTGGACATCTGTCCATGCCACGAGACTCTGAAAGATCTTTCCGCAAGGTACGAGGTGAACCACGAGAGGACCGGTCCCGAGATGCCAAGCTTAGATAGCGTCGAGAGGAGAATGAGGTGGTTGACGGTGTCAAAAGCAGCAGACAGGTCAAGGAGTACGAGTACTGAGGAGAGACCAGCCGATCTGGCAACCCGTAGTGACTCTGCAACTGAGAGAAGAGCGGTTTCAGTGGAATGGCCTCGCTTAAAGCCTGATTGATAAGGATCAAGTAGGTCGTTGTCGTGGAGGAACTGTGAGACTTGAGTGAAAACGGCTCGCTCTAGGATCTTGGACATGAACGGTAGGAGCGAGACTGGCCGGTAGTTTCCTACCTGGGCCGGGTCGAGCGACGGTTTTTTCAGCAGCGGAGTGACAGTGGCTTGCTTGAAAACTGAAGGAAAGATGCCAGTTTTCATGGAAGAGTTTATAATGTGGGTTATTGCAGGTTTGACAGCAGGAAGAATGCTCAGCAGGATATCCGTAGGAATCGGATCCAGAGGACACGTGGTTGGATTAGATTCCACTACGAGTCGGGAGACTTCGTCCTCATTCAGTAAGCGGAAGGAGCAGAGCGATTGACCGGAGGAAGGATGGACCAGACTGGGATTGTCAGGCTCAGAAAACTGATTTTTAATGGAGGCGATTTTGTCGGTGAAGTAGGTGGCGAACATGTCCGCAGTCAGCCCGGTGGGTGGCTGAGCAGGTGGAGGACGGATAAGAGTATTGAATGTCTTGAATAGTTTTCCCATGCTAGGAGCATTTTGGATTTTGTTTTGATAAAAAGCTATCTTGGCAGCCTTTAAGCAGGATGTGAAGCTAGAGAGCATTTGCTGGCATTCGGACAAGTCAGAGAGATTTTTGGATTTGCGCCATTTCCTTTCAGCTGCTCTCAGACCAGCTCTGTGATCCCTCAGAGTGTCTGTGAGCCACGGACTAGGACGCTGCCGGGCGGCCAGCTTTGACACACGAGGGTGTGTGGCACTGTGCAGAGCTTGTCACTGAAAAGACAAAGTCTTTGTCTGACTCTCATTATTTTATGCATCTCATCAGAGCCATTGTTTAATGGATTTCCACGACAATATCCACCCGAGTTCCTCTCCCAACACATACCAAATTCACCTCCTCCATTACTTGCTCCATTTTTTTCCCCCCACACCGTGCTATGTGCATTAAAATACCCACATGTAGCTATATGTCTACTATTAATCACAACTATTGCCCTCATCCGTTCAATATCTAACTTTTTACATGGATTATAGTAATTTATCCTAGTGTTGTGTTTACACTAACATCCTGAAATTTCAAGGCATCTTCCGCAACAGAATCTGTTTTTTCATTTCCAGGTATTCCAACATGAACAGGAACCCACATGAAAGCCACAGTTAACCCCACAGCTTTAGCTTTATATAATGCTATTAAGATTTCAACTATAATATGTTGCCTAGCTTTTGACACTCCTGATTGCAAAGCCATCAGTGCAGCAGCTGAGTCAACACAAATTAAGGCCTTCTCAGGCTGAATTTTCTCCACCCACTCCAATGCATATGTATCAGGATGATTGTAGAGTGCAGCTGATGCTCATTAATCTGAGCTGGTTTATTGGTAGCCTGCAGGGGGCGCAGTATATGAGGAGGAAGGTTTTTTTGCCCTCCATATGCTACCTGGTACTACTTCCAGATTGTTCCTCTTGGCTTACCTGGTGTGCTGTTCACGTCTGCCTAGATGGTTTTGGATGTTGTCACGTTGACTAAAATTGGTGAGGCTCGCCCTGTGTCGTGTGTCTAGAGAAGGACGTCTCTCAGGTACTACGACTGCTGAATTCTGCTTCCAAGAACAGCCGCTAGTGCATGTGTGGCGGCAGCGGGACGAGGAATGTGATCTGCCCCCATTTTAAATAGACATCAGGCTGGGGTTCTCTCTGTTTGTTATTTGGGTTTGTTAATCTTATGTTGTGTTTTGTTTTCAGCTTGAACGGCAGGTGGCGAAGGTCCTCCTGTGTGGCTCCTTTTTGCTGGCTGTCCTGGGTGAGACAGACACCAGTTGGTTCCGCCATTCAGTGTGGTAAACTTGGCTGTAGAAGTCTTCTTAGAAGCTTTCTCAATGACTTTATATTAATAGAGGGTACATCCCATTGCAGAAAATGGCCAAAGCAGGCCACCTTTTTGAAAAAGGCAAAATGCCAGCTCACTGCTGTGTATAATTGCACCAATCGATATGAAAAAACTAAATATGTGACATTTCACAAGTAAGTTATTACTGTTATCTACTAAAAGAGAACTTGTAGCATATATTTTAAGAGTGAATTTATTATCAGTATATTGGAAATTTAGACTAATCATGTAGCAATATTACTTCAGTTTATTACAACTACATGTACTACAAACCTAACTTGTTAAAAGTCAATGTTATTGTAGCGTTGTCTAACGTAAGCAGAATGAAGGAATAACACAGAGTTCTCAAACAGTTTCTTAATTCATCCATCTTCTGCAGGCAACTGCCTTCAGTCTCTTTTTCCTGTTGCATTCAGTGTCCCTTCACAACAAAGGAATTCTTATACATTAAAGTTATCATTAGAATTTTTAACATTTTCTGGCAGAGTAATCTATCCAGAAATTTTTTTTTCTAAAAAGTCACCAGTTTAGTCTATGTATATGACTGTAAGTTATGTGATTATGACATCAATCTGTAGACGTGTAGCAAAACCAATGTTGCCGCCAATATTATTGAGGTGATATTGATTATGTCATGCCATCAGACAAAACTATAAAAGTCTGTGTGTATGTATTGTACAGATTTCCAAGAGATGACAAAAAAAACATGTGTGTGTGTGTGTGTGTGTGTGCACGAATGTAGTTGTGCGCTAGATATTTATACACAGCTACTAGTATAGAACACATTACACATAGACTTTTATTTACTTACCAAATATTATTTATGTATTCATTTATAAAAATTCCCCTCTCGCCACTGGGCGGTGTTTTCCCGTTCCAAGCTCGGGTCCTCTACCAGAGGCCTGGGAACTTGAGGGTCCTGCACAGTATTTTTGCTGTTCCAAGTACTGCACTTTTCTGGACTGAGATGTCTACTGGAGCCATTCCTCCAGTTTGGGGGTTACTGCCCCAAGTGCTCCGATTACCACGGGTACTATTGTAACCTTCATCTTCCAAGTCTTCTCTAGCTTCTCTCTGAGCCCTTGGTATTTCTCAAGTTTCTCATGTTCCTTCTTCCTGATGTTGCCATCACTTGGTATCGCCACATCCACCACAACTGCTTTCCTCTGCTCTTTATCAACCACCACAATGTCCGGTTGGTGCGCCATTACCATCCTGTCTGTCTGGATCTGGAAGTCCCACAGGATCTTTGCTTGGTCGTTCTCCACCACCTTTGGAGGTGTTTCCCACTTTGACCTTGGGGTTTCCAGCCCGTACTCCGCACAGATGTTTCTATATACCATGCCAGCCACTTGGTTATGACGTTCCATGTATGCTTTCCCTGCCAGCATTTTACACCCTGCTGTTATGTGCTGGATTGTCTCAGATGACTCTTTGCACAGCCTACACCTTGGGTCTTGTCTGGTGTGGCAGATCTGGGCCTCTATCGCTCTGGTGCTTAGAGCCTGCTCCTGTGCTGCCAGGATGAGTGCCCCTGTGGTGTCCTGTAGGCCGGCCCTCTCCAGCCATTGGTAGGATTTCTTGAGGTCAGTCACTTGTTATGTTCCGGTGGTACATCCCATGTAGGGGTTTGTCCTCCCATAATGGTTCCTCCTCCAGCACCTCCTCATCTTGCCATTGTCTCAGGCATTCACTGAGTACGTCGTCCATTAAGGCCTTGTCCTGGATGTATTTATTGAGCTTCGATGTGTCATCCTGGATGGTGGCTCTCACACTCATTAGTCCTCTGCCTCCTTCCTTACGGCGTGCGTACAGTCTCAGGGTGCTGGATTTGGGATGGAACCCACCATGCATGGTGAGGAGCTTTTGTGTCTTAACATCTGTGGTCTGTGAATCCTTTGGCCATCTTATTATTCCCGCAGGGTATCTGATCATTGGCAGGGCGTAAGTATTTATTGCCTTGGACTTGTTCATTCCACTGAGCTGGCTTCTTAGGACTTGCCTTACTCGTTGTAGGTATTTGGCTGTTGCTGCTTCCCTTGTTGCCTGCTCGAGGTTGCCATTTGCCTGTGGTATTCCCAGGTACTTGTAACTGTCCTCAATGTCTGCAATTGTTCCCTCTGGAAATGGGATGCCTTCAGTGTGGACTACCTTGCCTCACTTTGTGACCATCCTACTACATTTTTTCAAGCCCGAATGACATCCCAATGTCATTTCTGAGTGAGTGAGTTATTCAGCCAACCTGCCCCCCCCGAGTATAAGTTCGTTTATCAACACTTTCTGTGTGTTGTACGCAGTGAATCTTTCTTTATTTTGGTCTCTGCTGCCTGCAGAAGATTTTAACGGGAGATACTGGTCGGATGAATCCACCTCAGGTTTACTGGAATCGCCAGAAGAACCGTCACGTCGGGCTGACGACACAATGAGCCCAAAATGAGCGAGACTGCACAACGTTTGGCACAATACTTGGTTCCTTTAGATCGGACTCTGGCGCTGGAGAGATTTTATTCATGTAATCAACTCCACCACCTTCTCAATTCCATCATTTCTATACCTTTTTGTAATGAGGCGCGTAGCAGCAGGGAAGCAACCGACATTGAAAGAGCACGAAGTCACGCGAGATTAGCAAAATCACGCGTCACTTTGTCAGTATACACAACAACATGCAGAAAAAACTACAACATGGCTCCAAAAGGTTTGTGTTTTATGTTCTGTCCGTTTTATGTAAATATGAAGGACATTTAAAGATCCAGAGGGCTGCTCCCTCGGAGCGTATTTCGGTTTTGGAAAAGTTTGCAGCGGGGGTCTACAAAACCCAGTAGTATTACCCAGTAGTAGTATTGTTCAGCAATTGTCTCTACTTCACCACACCTCAATCAAACAAAGTTGTGAGAAACAGTTTTTCAACTGTTTTTCAACCTCGATCTTCAAGGTAGACGTCTTCGTCTTCGTCTGTCGAACTTGTGACGCGTTTCAGATGCGTAGCGAGTAAAGAATAGAACCGCCGCTTATGTGCCGCGAGATGTCGCTCCTGAGACGCATTTGACTCGTGCTGCTGACGGATGCGGTGGAAAGGGTTCTGTTGACTACAGCGGTATCTATCAGCTGAGTATGACGTGCTGCTGCAGTAACGCGCTGCTGATGCATCCGGTGGAAAGGAGGGGTGATTCTCCCTTCCGCCCTTGGTCGTCTCTCTCTCATTCTAACTGCCTGGCTCCTCCCCCGCTCCACATGCCTTTATAACAGGGTAAGAAAGGAAGATCTCACCCAGAGAAATGCACCACTGCCCCCCCTGGATCATAGCACTAAGTACCTCAGCTTCCCTGCTGATCTCCAGTTCACCTTTGTGCTTGTTTCAAAGATTATCATTTCTGTTTTTGACACAACAAAATTAAAACAGATAATTATTTAAGTTGGATCTATGGAAACACCTGATGTCTGTTAGTTCTAGTTTAAATTGTAAAGTTTTAAGTTAACGAAAATATTGTTAATATCTTTGAATTATATTACTCATTTTTTGGTTATTCTTATAGAGTTGCAGCTTAAAAATGATGGAAAACATTAAATAATTAGAAAAATTTGTTTGACCCAAAGTTTATAAAAGTAGAAAATGTATTAACCTAATTGGCATATAATGTCACAGATAATTAAATAAAGTTAGGGTTGCCGTTGATGTTCAGATCATATATAAATATGGGAGATCAGTACTGTGCATGTATACTATATTAGGCACTGGAAGTCTGTGACAAGTAGGTTCATGCTATACACTGTAATGTTGTGTAATGTTAACATCTTTTGGTTTCTTAACAGGAATGACAACCAGCACCAGGAACTACCAGGATGTGGCCAGTTTGTCTGCCAGGGAAATAAACAAACTCTGCAGTGAGCACAAGATAAGGGCAACCTTCTCCAAAGTTGCTAAGATCAACTTGTTGTGCCTCACACTAGGGATATCCACATGTGGTAACAGAACCTTCACCTTTGAACCTAGGGTGGATAACCATGGACTAGATCAGCAGCAGCTGAATGAGTTTAAAACCCTGACACCTATGTGTGCTAGCCAGATCATGCACATGGACCAAGGAGCTGCAGAAAATGCCTCCCCTTGATCATAACAGTGTGAAAAGGTACCTGTTGAACAGCCATGTATTTACAAGTGATCAACAGGTGGTGAAGTACAAGGTGCAAAAGCCATACATGATGATAGACTTTGTGCATTCCCTCCAAATTAACACTGACATTGGGGACACCTTCATCACCATTGAAGGCCAGTGTAATTCATCCCAGTCGGGCTCGCCTGAAAACGTGAAGGCCTTATACATTCTGCTGGATAAAATAACTGGACAACCATACGGTGGATACTGCACGTGCACAGTTGGGCATGTATTCATTTAAAGAGATTGTTGACAATGTAATGACACAGTTTTATATTATCTGCATTTGAATATTATCATATGGCTCCTATTGGAAATGTTTTGTAATATTTCTATTTTTGTTTTCAATATCTACAGATAATAGATGGTAAGACATATATATAGGTTTTAAGGCGTTCTGTGCTGATATATGGGTGTAGGGTATTTATTTTTTAATGGCATGATATAAAAAAGTAATTATACAATTTCTTTTTCTGACTGGTGTGTCTTTGCTTGCTAAGATGTGGTGAAATGAGAATAATTATGATTAAGCTTTTTCTGTTAGCTAAGTTTATGTTGTCATTGTGTGATGTGGGTTTTAGTAATGTAATATATCTGAGTGGTGTGCTTTTGTTTTCTGTAAATCTTTCACGTGTGTTCTTTAGTTAAATGTGTGAATAGAACCTGGATTTATCAAATGTTTTTTTTTTTACAAATTTGATTAATCTGTAGTACCTGTACAGTTTATATGATTCCTGTTTTTATTTTTTATATGCATATGCCATGATGTATATACAGTGGGGCAAAAAAGTATTTAGTCAGCCACCAATTGTGTAAGTTCTCCCACTTAAAAAGATCAGAGAGGCCTGTAATTTTCATCATAGGTATACCTCAACTATGAGAGACAAAATGAGGAAAAATAATCCAGAAAATCACATTGTCTGATTTTTAAAGAATTTATTTGCAAATTATGGTGGAAAATAAGTATTTGGTCACCTACAAACAAGTAAGATTTCTGGCTTTCACAGACCTGTAACTTCTTTAAGAGGCTCCTCAGTCCTCCACTCGTTACCTGTATTAATGGCACCTGTGTGAACTCGTTATCAGTATAAAAGACACCTGTCCACAACCTCAAACAGTCACGCTCCAAACTCCACTATGGCCAAGACCAAAGAGCTGTCAAAGGACACCAGAAACAAAATTGTAGACCTTCACCAGGCTGGGAAGACTGAATCTGCAATAGGTAAGCAGCTTGGTGTGAAGAAATCAACTGTGGGAGCAATTATTAGAAAATGGAAGACATACAAGACCACTGATAATCTCCCTCGATCTGGGGCTCCACGCAAGATCTCACCCCGTGGGGTCAAAATGATCACAAGAACGGTGAGCAAAAACCCCAGAACCACACGGAGGGACCTAGTGAATGACCTGCAGAGAGCTGGGACCAAAGTAACAAAGGCTACCATCAGTAACACACTACGCCGCCAGGGACTCAAATCCTGCAGTGCCAGACGTGTCCCCCTGCTGAAGCCAGGACACGTCCAGGCCCGTCTGCGGTTTGCTAGAGAGCATTTGGATGATCCAGAAGAGGATTGGGAGAACATCATATGGTCAGATGAAACCAAAATAGAACTTTTTGGTAGAAACTCAACTTGTCGTGTTTGGAGGGGAAAGAATGCTGAGTTGGATCCAAAGAACACCATACCTACTGTAAAGCATGGGGGTGGAAACATCATGCTTTGGGGCTGTTTTTCTGCAAGGGGACCAGGACGACTGATCCGTGTAAAGGAAAGAATGAATGGGGCCATGTATCGTAAGATTTTGAGTGAAAACCTCCTTCCATCAGCAAGGGCATTGAAAATGAGACGTGGCTGGGTCTTTCAGCATGACAATGATCCCAAACACACCGCCCGGGCAACGAAGGAGTGGCTTCGTAAGAAGCATTTCAAGGTCCTGGAGTGGCCTAGCCAGTCTCCAGATCTCAACCCCATAGAAATCTCTGGAGGGAGTTGAAAGTCCGTGTTGCCCAGCGTCAGCCCCAAAACATCACTGCTCTAGAGGAGATCTGCATGGAGGAATGGGCCAAAATACCAGCAACAGTGTGTGAAAACCTTGTGAAGACTTACAGAAAACGTTTGACCTCTGTCATTGCCAACAAAGGCTATATAACAAAGTATTGAGATTAACTTTTGTTATTGACCAAATACTTATTTTCCACCATAATTTGCAAATAAATTCTTTAAAAATCAGACAATGTGATTTTCTGGATTTCTTTTCCTCATTTTGTCTCTCATAGTTGAGGTATACCTATGATGAAAATTACAGGCCTCTCTGATCTTTTTAAGTGGGAGAACTTACACAATTGGTGGCTGACTAAATACTTTTTTGCCCCACTGTATGTGTGTCTTCTGAGTGGTTATTTATTTAGATGCAATACTGAATGACAGATTTTAACAAGCATATTTTTGTATAGGTTGTTCCAGTCTTGAGCTCATGTTGGTGCAGTTTTGTTTGAGTTGGCTGACCTGGTTTCTCGTAGATGTACCGAACTCCCTGATGACCCAACTTGCACAGAAAAACTTTGTGCATGGACAGATGTAAGTACTGAAAATAAATTTTACATTTGGCAAATTATTTTTTAATCTCCATGAATTATCTTTAAACTTTTTTTTATTTTTCAGCGGCTGTTGTCAAGCCCCAGTTGTACACTGACATCAAGTTTCGAAAACCTTCTGCGAGTGAAAACAAAGTGAGATGCACCATTGATGACTATGGCCAAAGTGTACCAAACCATGTTTGTATTGACAAGAACAGGGAAGTGTCATCCTTGAGACAAAATCTTTTCCATGCAACGGAAAAGTTTGGGAAACATGTGGTTGCTACATCTGTCTTGACACCGACCAACTTCAACAGCAATCCTGTTACACCAGCACCTTATGTTTCCACAATGCCCAGTGCCACACTGAACAATGATAGTGCAATTATTCCATCAAAATTTGAAACTGCATCTGAGGAGCCTCCATCATTGGCTGAAATGTATGTTGCACAAGGTTCTTCTGTAACTGACTTCCTTGCAAAATGTGTCATTTCTGAGAAGGATCGCCGAAATGTTGAATTGATCACCAGAGGACAAAATGAAAACATCAAATGGTACAAGCAAAGGGTTGGTGCTCTTACAACTAGTACATTCCACAAAATAAGAAACGTCATGAATAGCACCTCAAAAGCATCAGTTGACAAACTTGTGTCTGATTGCATGGGAGAGCGCTACAGGCACCACAAAAAGCCGCCTAATGGTGCGGTCACACCGGCCCAACCGTCAACGTCAGAAGCGGCAAGTTTACATGTAAAGTCTATGGTGGAGTGCGTCAGACAGACGTCAACGGCTCTGCGTCGCTTTGTGAGCGTTATGAGCAACTTTTCAAGCTTTTTGAGCGTTTCAGGTGTTGACGCTTGAAACGCTTGAAAAGTTCGAAACGCAGAAAGTTCAGCTAGCTGAACTTTTGATGCTCATAACGCTCTTGAAGCAGCATGTCAACCAATCAGAGCGTTTCATCGTAGTGACGTACCTGAATGAAGCAGGAAGTCTTCAAACAGGGCGCGGGACAGTCGGAAGTAGCGCTGGAAGCAAACCTCATCCATATGTAGCTCCTGGAGCAAATGGTTTAACGCCTCAAACTCAAAACACATCTGAACAATGGGGTGTATTCACAAATGGAGTAAATAAAGCCCAGCCACTCTCTCTATATGATCCGCCATAGCTCAGAATATCAGATAACAAAGGAAGTCCTGCCTTCGCGCTCTTTTTAATGGTCAAGCGTTACGAGCTTTAACGCCTATGCGCTCTGACTGGCAGGCGTTATGAGCTTCAACTTTCAAAGGTCAAACTTGGAGCGTTATTGACGTTGACAAAGTGGCCGGTGTGAACGCACCATAAGACTAACAAAGCTAGTCTAAAATGGGGCATTACTCAAGAACCTGCAGCCAGAAAAGCCTATTTTGACAGAGAGAAATCAAATCACACATATCTGGTGGTAAAGAAGGCAGGCCTGATTGTACATGAGGTGAAATCTTACATCAGAGGAAGCCCTGATGGCATTGTACTGTGTGCCTGTTGCCCCCCTCGTCTTCTGGAAATAAAATGCCCCTACACACCTGCTCGCTAAAAAATCCAAAGAAAAAAGGAGATCCCATATTTAATGGAAACCTTGGATCTAAAAGCGACACATTCGTACAGCCTGGCTGTTACTGGTTTGACTGTATGTGACCTCTTCATCTTCACAGTAACAGATTCTGAAATCATCAAAGTGCACTTTGACAAGCCTTACTGGTCATCTGTGCTGGAGCCTGCCCTTGACAAGTTTTTTGCAGCCCATATTGTGCCAGCCATTCTTCACAGACAAGGACATCAGGTTGAAGTCACAGACACAATGGAATTCTCATAATCATGCGAGTTGGACATGGAACGTGAATTGGAGGTGAGATATTCCTGCAATGGCCCGACATACATCTGACTTTTTGTATTTTTTAACCATACTAAAAGAAAAAAAATGATCATTTCAGGTCCTCGAGTCCTGTAACACAAGAAGGGGATTCTTCTGTGATGAAATCAAGCCTTCCAGCAAGTCTTCAGGTTCAAGATAAACCTACCCATTCACAGGTAATGCAAGTAAATAAACAACTTTCAATGGAAAACTAAATATTTGTTAAACCTAAATGAGAGATGACCATTAATATTAACCTCTAATTTATTTTCAGATTCTGATGAATGTCTCCTAAGTGCGCTGTGTTAGTCCTTGCCGACAATTTCTCCCAGAACCAGACCAAGTACAGGCTGGCAATTCTGATGTCAGTGTTGGCTGTGAATGTCCTTGTGGGTGCCAAACATGGTCTTGCTGGAAATGTGCACAGTACAATGACGACATGGCTAATGAGAACATACCATGTTTCTGCAGAAGCTGTGTGAGACAGTGTTAAGATGTTTATAGAGATGTGTAAAAATAGTATGATCAAATGCAACAATTGTATTATGATCTAGATTAAAAGTTTATTTTCTGGTTGACACTTGTTAAAAAGTACATTACTGAGAGACACTCCATCATTAACAACAAAGAAATGTGTATGATACAATGTATAAAAATATAATAGATTTAATTTGTGCTGTGTGGTACTTGACACATAATATAACTGTAGACAAACCTCTTGGCACACATAAATTTCAATTTGTTACCTGAATTTTACTGAATGTTCAGATTATGTATGTATTATTGGTGCAGCTTTAATGAAATGTATGTTATTAAATGTATGATTGTTCAGTAATCACATTGTTGCAGTCTCTCTTTATTTGATTAGATGAAATCAAATATTGACTCATATTCCTCATCATCAGTACCAACACAAGTTTGCCCTAGTTTTATATCTTGCTTGAGATTAACAATTGGCATTTGAAAGTTTACCAAATATAAACAAACGCGAAAGACTTGGGGAGTGATATCTGGTTGGTTAATTCGCAGAGTGGAGTCCAGAATATGGCAAGTTCTGATCCGCTGAATAATGCGCTCCACATGGATCCAAGCACTGGAGACGGATTCGCAGAGTGAAACTTCATCTGGTGCCAGCTGTGATCGGTTGCGCCCCTTGAAGTCTGGGATGACGATTTGGACACCTCTCTCTTTCAGTTCCTTGGCGCTGTTGAAGCCTTTGTCTGCCATGATTGATGCATGAGATGGGATAGCATTGAGGAACTGATGGCTAGACAGTGTGATGGTCTTGTCGCTGGCTCTGCCATCCCAGGCGTCAGACACAAAGTTCACTGTCAGGTTCGGTGATAACCCAACCATGAATTTAACTGCAAAAAAACATTTGAAACAACCTACTGACGGACACGTTATCACATCATAGGGTTATGGTGGTCATACCCGTGTCTCTGCTTTTGTAATTAGAGTAGGTCTCTTTTCTGGCTTGAAGGCATGCCGAACGTTCAACCTGCAGTTCAGTACAGTCTATGATAGAGACAAGGCCAGGGTACCGGTGAAAACATTCTGGAATCCTGAAACAATTTTATATAAATATTTCTTGTTATTTTATACATTTATATATTCAGATATTCAATGATACAAATTTACAGTATTATGAATGAACAAAAACAAAACAGTGGCAGCCTACTTGTCAATGTCATCCCAGTTGCACTTCATTTCAAAGAAGTAGTGAAAATCTTTGACACAGTTGTAGCACTGACCCTAAATTTTCTGGCAGTTTCATGGTTGAAGTCTCCAGTTTTTAGCTTCACCAAAACCATAAAGAGTTCATTTTCAAAGGAGAGCTTCCTGTCCGAACCAGGTTTGTTCAACATCGTTTCAGTGAATCATCGATGTTTTCCAGTCCGTGCTCCTCTCCAGTAGTTCAAATTTCCACCACAGATATTGTAGTAGTTGCACAAAGCTTGAAAGACCTGGAAATTTGGTAGGTTGGTGTAGGTCTAGAACCTTTCAATCTGTCTGCATTAAAATTCGGGTGATTCCGGGTCCTTCCGTCAGGCTGCTTCGTCAGCAGCTCCTTCATATTCATTGTCTGAATTTGCTGGACTCTGGCTAACAAACTAGCCTATGAGAGCAAAGAATACTGTTTCCTGCCCCGCTGTGCATGGCAACGTCAGACGTTGTGTCTTCCTGTTTGCTACATCTTATGCTACATCTTTTAGCTAGCAGCATGCTAGGCGTGGTTTCAACTGCGGGAGCTGCCGAATACTAACGAACAAAGGAGTTGTGATGAAACAGATACAGGCCGTTCGAACTCGGGAGAAATCGGGTTTTATTGCCACCTGCGTAGTTTGAGAGATAAAAACTGAAAGAGAAGTTGTTGATCTGTTTACACACCCACTATGAAGGTAAGAACACCTGTGGAGCTAAAATATTCAACAGAAACCTCCGACAAAACGTTTTTAGTGGAAGGGCCTCTTTAACTTGATTGAGTCAAGACTAAACACTTTTCCCTGAAGTTCTTCAATGAGCTTGTCTTTTGCAGCCATTTCCTTGTGCACCCTGATGAGCTCTTCATCATGGACTGTGGCCCTCACATTACATGTCTTCACATAATCATGTCCTGTCGTGTGCCATATTCTAACTGTGTTCTCCTCAGCCTCCTTCATCTTCTGCAGGTTGACATCCCTTAATTTCTCCATTTCTTTGCCGGTCATGCCCTTTGGTTTTTCTTTCTGAATCTTGGGAGTCCACGAGTCAGGACACCAGGGGAGAGGTGTCACTTTTCCAGCTTTTTCTGATGTTCCTGTACATCGCCCTTGAGTTGCTTTCTTGTAACTGAAGATGTCTGGAATATATCCTATAGATCCCTTTTCATGAGTCCTCTTCCCTGTAAAGAAGTTTTTCTGTTATCTCTCAGTGATATGATATTCTATATAATATTTATAATACTAATAGTAAAAGGCATGATATATGCCCATATATAATTTAAATAACAAAAGCTATAATAAATATAGTTTATACACATAGATTAAATGTAAATTTATAAATAAGTCTACACACTCAGTAGGTATAAAGCCATTAATGGTTATTATTAATTTGCAAACTTTATAAATAATATTAAAATTAGGGGTGCCATTAACTGAGTCTGAGCAAGTGAAACACATGAATTGTGAAATTTAAGATTAAACTTACCCCCAACAAAGTGATCAGAGCATATTCTGTCACTATCACTGGCTTTCCAATCCTCATTACTGCCAACAACCCTTCGTATCTTGTCCTCCCAAAGTCGTCTTAGTTTAGCTTGCTTCTCCCCTTTTGGGAACCTGTAGTAGCTTCTTTTTATGCCCTGAACTTTATCTAGACCTTGTCTGTTGCCACAGTTTGGTGCAACACATCTTGAACCCGAGTTTTCAGGCTTTTGCACACGAATTCTCATCTCTCTACTGTCAGCCATGGCCTTGTTTACATTGAAAACGTACAAACCGGATGTTGCCGGTCGGCGCCGTGAATCATGGGATATTCGCATGTGGTGAATGTGATACTTTAAACTGTTTTTGTAAGAGAAACTTTTTCCACAGGTCTGACATGAGAAAGACTTCTTTAGTTTTGGATGGTCTTCACTGTCTCTGTGATCTTTGGCTTTTGGACATCTCTGATTTTCTATCAGTTGTTCTTCTCCACTTGATTCTGAATCTTCATTCGTGCTTCCTTCCTGATTCTGGTTCTCAGCTTCAGGACAGTTCTGAGAGAGGAGCTGGTCCTTGTTTGTATCTTGTTCAGTGTGTTCTCTTCCTTCATCAACAGGAGTCACCAGGAAGGTTTCTGTCTCCAGCTTCAGTACAAGCTGATCTGCACTGTGACTGATACTAAGATCTTCCTGTTTCATTATAGTCTGTGGAGCTTCTGGTTCTTCTAATTCCTCCTGTGAAGATTGAGGTTCCTGTTGTTCCTCTTTAATCTGTAAACCATCTAGTTCTTCTTGAGGGTGTTCTGATTCTTCCTGGTCCAAACTAGAGCTCGACTCCTGATTACAGTCCTGCTGGTCAGTCAGAAGCTCCTCCTCCTTCAAGACATAATGCTGTGGGAGTTCTGGACAGAAAAAGAGAAAAGAAGAGTTTATTTATGTGACTATAAGAAAGAACATTTCATTTTAATCATCTGATGCATCTAAAGATGTTCTGGAAAGAACTGAACCATCAGGTCACCAAGTAACTACACAGAGTTCTATTATCAGAAATACAAACAGGTAGATGGTTCTGACTGACCCACCTCAGTACTGGACAGAGTTTCAATGACATTTATTTATTATACTTCTATCTAAATCTGGGTTGGAACATAAAACAGTGTTACATGTTAAACAAAGCAGCTGATGTTCTAAAGGTCTGAACCAAATGTGTGTTTGTAGAACCCCCTCGAGTGTCTTCACGTACTCGTAGGGGTACACAAACCCATATTTGAGAACCAAGGTTCTAAAGGCTTGAACAAAACGTGTGCTTGTAGAACACAGAAAATCAGCTGGTGCTGAATTTCTGTCCCAACAACAACATAAACCTGGAACTCCCAACCCACCATCAGAACTGAAGAAGCCTTTTAGATGAACCTGAAACATCTTTGAGAAATGGAATAAAAAGTCCAGTTGCTTTTTGAAAACTTTTAACAACAAGAACCCACATAGAAAAGAACACTGTCCACTTGAAGCTGTAGAAGCTGGTTATTGATCACACTATTTATTAGTGATGTTACCTGTGACACGCAGGATTCAAAGCTTGTATCACCAAAACGAACCACTGCAGAGCAAAGCACTGAGTTGGAGCTTGATTTGTTTACTGAAAATCACGTGACCACTGACTGATGAAGCTTTGTGTCACCCTCCCACCCACGTGACCGCGTAACACGTCATTTCTAATATTTTAAAGCATCCCAAACAGGGAGGCGCTGGTTTTGGTGTGTGTGGTTGTCCTGAGAATGAAGGTTTGGGATTATTCCAGTATTCAGTGACAAAACAGAGTTGCAAAAATGGATCCTGTTGCAAAGAGAGGGCATTCTGAGATGTGGGAATTTTTCAATTTAGTCTCTCCAAATAAGGTTTGAAAATGTATATGGTCTAATACCTTTATAATAAGTAGTACTACTAGGTGCATACTGTAGGGCTGTATCTTTTAGAAAATTTGTCATTTTCTTGTAATTAAAATAAAATATAGTTTGGTATGATATTTTTTCTTTTATGAGTAATTAATATAATTATAATAGTTGATGAGCTTTTCTGTTTGGTTGTGCATATTCTATTAGAAAACATAATGGACTTTGGTATGTCCTATCCTTTTTATGTGATTTTTTTATCTTCATTTTATTACTCTATTTCTAAAAAAGAAAAAATGAATTGCGCTAATTAGATCTTCCTGCCTAATAATGCAATAGAAATGTGAAAAGTAAAATTTATGAATATGTAGAGAATGTGAATATGTGTAAATTAATTCTAAGAATATTCCCTCTGGGAGGCACCAGGGAGGTTTTGTGCATCACAGCATCCTCTGCTCCCTGTGAGAGGGTTTTTTCCAAAGCTGGAGAGGTTGTCAGCAAAAAAAAAAGAAACAGGCTCAGACCTGGAACTGTTGAACAAATTCTGTTTTTGAATAAAAAATACATTTGATCCCCATATTGTCACCAAGCACAACCACCTGATCACAACCCCCCTCACCAAATCTAAAATATTTCCTTGCCACCATGAAAGCACTTTAAAATCTACATAAATAAATTATCAGACCCCACTATCCACAAACTTCTCTCACACTGGCATGCAATGTTCAAAAGTACATATTCCAATTGAACAAACAGCAAAGCAAACACTGCTAAATGGTCTTATAACATTGGTTGCATTCATAAGTCAGTTGGTCACCACATTAGTGAGGACACAATCTTGCTCAACTATCCATTGACATTATTGAAATATATGAAATATAAGATATTTGTGAAACACTCCTTTATTGATATTCCTCCATGAATAATGAACTCAAGTATTCACACCAAGAAAAGTGATTTTATTATATTTAATGTAATGTTAAAATGCAAAATACTTTTATTATATGATCCTGGGGAGCCTTTTTAATGCTTTATTTGTCCATAAAGTTAAATCCATCATTAATTCTTAACAGAATAGAATTGACTGGAAACAATACAAACATTTACCAGCAGATGTCCTCAAAGTTCTGAAGCATTGACCCTTGAACCCTTTTTCAATATAATTGGATTGGAAAGCTTTGTTGGTTCAAAGGCTTCACATCACCATCACTATTTATTATTCTAAGTTTTTTCTTCAGCTTCTTCTCACCGTCAGGCTTTCACTATGTTGGAGACGCTTCTTTAGAAGATACAAGCCTGAAGAAAGGCAGTAAAAAACAACCTGGACTCTCTAGTCTCATGTTATCTTTGTTCCTTTATGGAATATTTGTCACAACACACTTCACTACATTCAACTGTTTGTATAATCAACATTCAACATGAAAACTATCACATTTCTTTTCTTTTCACAATGTGATTCAAGTTTTTGCAAAAACTCAGTTTGTTCCTGTTAAACTGATTCACTCCTGAAAACAAGTCAGAGTGCAAAGAAATCATCAGGCCTGCTTGGAACATCAGAAAACCAGAAAAAACTCCAGTTTAGAAGAAAATGCTACTTTTAGCCCTAAAATCAGACTGCACAGATTAGGTTGGTATATTTTTAGTTTGATTTTAAATGGCTTTCAATCAACACTTTACTACATTTTTATAGCTAGCCTAGCTAGGCTAACCTGTCCTCAGCACTGTTTGCTATGAGACCGATAATAACACCAAGAAAAGGCTGCAGCTAGAAGAAGGAAGAGAGAAAGAGGGAAAACAGGAGACTGAAAGAGGAGGAGGGTTTGTACTATTTACCTATTCTTTGTAAGTTTATTTGCGGTTTCCAGCTGATTTCCAACAGTCTGCGCTGACGATCCACCTCTTGTTCATAATTAAAGATGGTTTTTTCAAACTGTGTAAATATTTCTTCAGCAGCAGCAGCTAGTCGCGCGCTGATAAACTCTCTGAAAGACTGACCTGAAGACATTGTTACTGCAAACACTCAAATATTCACCTCAAACACCGAAACCGTCTCTAAACGAGGGAAAACACGAAAACTGTCTTCTTCTTCTTCTTCTTCTTCTTCTTCTTCTTTGTGTTTATTGGCGGGTGGCATCTAACTTAAAGGGACATTTCCGCCACCTACTGTACTGGAGTGTGAATCGGAGTGTTCACCCACCCATAAAATAAAATAAAAATAAAAAATACCTGTCAACTAAATAATTTGCCTTAGAAACTCTATCACACACTCATATTTTTCTTTCTCCCCCTTACTTAGTAAATTCTTTACACTCATCTCTCCTCCCCCTCCATTCTCTTTAATTTCTCTATGACTTGCTCCCTACATACCTACACAATAGGTGCTCTACCGTCTCCCTCTCTACCCCACATTCACACACACCCGTTTGATGTTTCCCTATTAAATTCATAGTGCTATTTAGTCCTGTATGCCCCATCCTTAATCTTTCCATCTTTGTATATGAAATGAAATGAAACGAAATGTTTTATTTATTTGAACATATATAAACATATTTATCATAACATAATTACAACAAAATAAAAGTAATTGATATATTCAAAGGGAGTAGGGAGAAGCATAAGCTTTTATTATTTCTTGCCCCTTTTCCCAGTTATTCAAAAATCAAAGAGGAACAATGTCATGCCCATCAGCACATCATGGTATTCTCTATAATTATCTTTGATCAAATGTCCCATTGACACCTTTACATATGAAATATTTAAAAATATTCCACCACACCCAAAAATAAACATTCACCACTACACGCAATAACAAGCATATCCCCTTTTTTTAATGGTGTATACACATGTATATGCAACTATTTTAACACCCCACACTATTCTTGATCTCTTCCTCCCTATATAGTATATATATATATATATATATATCTACTTTTGGTTGACATAAGTTTAACTGATATTAATACTGATAATGAATCTGTATAGATAATTCCTTTTTTAATTCTCTTTTGTTCCATTTACTGTAGACTAAAAAATACCTGCTAACATCTCTAGTGTATACACTGACAGATAATCTGGAGTTCTTTCCTTTACAACCAAACCTGTCTGTGGTATTACAAATGCAAACCTGTTTTTCCTCCTTTTATTTCCTTTGACTCATCTGTGAATATTTGCAAAAATGACTCATAATGACTACATAATCCATCTTCAGTAATTTTATCCCAGTATCCTTTCCTTCCACTACTTCTCATCTTATCACAAATACTAAAATCTATATCTGTTAGGTGTCAGCTGTGGGTGTGTTGTGTTGTGTGTTTGTCTACTTACCGTTTTTCTCAGGGTGTGGCAGATCAATCAGCTGGAGCAGGTGCGGCTCGTTTCTTGCAATCAGGCCTAGGATAAAAGAGGTTCAGCGACGTGAGATGGGCGCCAGTTTGTTCCACAACATTTAGTGGTAACGTGGTCAAGCTAGAGTTTGCTCTTACTGTGGATATATATCGGGTACTTACTTCATACTGTGATCCTCCTCCCAGAACCTTTTGCCTCCGCTGGATTCTTCTCCAGCTTCTCCTGAGCGCCTCTACCTCTCCGCACTGGCCATCCTGGCGCGCCGTCCAGAGGGCTCACTCCTCCTTATCATGACGCGCTCCACCGTGTCCGACCTCCTGCCGTCTCAGTCCGTCTCTGTCCTGGGTCGTCCTCCACCTGCTCCTGGAAACATCGCAGATCTGTCTACCCTCCATCATCATCTCCACATCTTTCTCACTGGATCTCTCTCACCACCACCAGCTGCACCAGCACCACCACCGCTGCTGTCAACCTACCTCCTCCTCGAATCAAGAACCACCACCTCCCGACTGTGCTTGCCTCAGTTCCCCGGTCAGACGTCTCTGACTCCTGTGGATCATTCCAGTCTGCTACTTCTCCTGTACCATTTCTCTGTGAACATTATCATTAAACCTTTTAAACTTTCTCCTGTGTTTTTCTGGAGTCTGAACACCACTTTAGAGTTCGTTACAACCAAACAAACATGTCAATCTCTACTTCTGGAAATATCTATTTTGGGTTAGCAGTATGTAAAAACTTTAACTTGCACCTTGCCATTCTCCACACCCCCTCGAAACCCTACTTCCAATTTTCACTTGAGTCTTTCGTTAACTCAGAAAGTCCTGAGTCCAGCTATACATTATTCCTCCTATTCCTAATTTTCCCAATTTTATTAACAATCCCTCTTTCCACACCATATCATATGCTTTCTCTACTTCAAAAAACACTGCTACTAAGTTCTCTTTTTTTAACTCATCGCTTTCCTAATTTCTGTTTCCAAACACCGCATCCATTGTGCTTCTCCCTTTCATAAATCCACATTGACAACTTTCCAAATATTCTGTTAATCTTTCCACTACCATCCTTTCCATTATTTTGCCTATATGAGATGTTAATGCAATTGGTCTATAGCTATCTGGAATACTTGACTCTTTCCCCAATTTGATTATTGGTACAATTATTGCTTCTTTCCAGCTCTTTGGTAATTTGCCTTTATCCCATATCATATTGTAAATCTCCAACAATTTTAATTTCACTTGTTTCCCTAACTGTTTTAACATAACTTGATCCTTTCCTGGACTAGTCATACCTTTTTTTGCCAACCTCGTTCCAATTCAAACAACAAAAATGGTATATCCATAGCCTTTTTAACATAATCTTCCCCCACCCCCTCCTCCTTCTATTCCATATTTCATTATAGTAGTTTCTTCTCTCATTTCTTGTTTTTCTGCTGATAAATTTCCTGTTTGATGAATTTTAACAAAAGTTTTTAACCAGTGTTGAAGTCTGATCTAAAGACTTCCCGTTCAGGATCAGAGAAGAGACAAACTGGTTAAGACTTTCGAAACACAGCATTATTAAACAATTCTCTCAAAGTGCAGAATGCATTCTGGAGATCAATACACGTACCTTGCTGGGCACTTGAGAGATCTGATCCGCCTTCCTTGTATTGCCCGTTTTATTAGGTGCCAGCGAGGGAGTGTCAAAGTGAAACTTAAGGAAAGTGAAACTTAAGGAAAGTGAAACTTAATGGTGTCAGTAATTTTCCACTGAACATCTAATATAATAACAACCTGAAAAGAAAATGGTTAACAAAGAGCTTGCATGATCTACATAGCTATTAAGTTTATACCTCTTAAAAGTACAATCTTTAATCAAAATAAAAAATATAGTAAAGAAAAGCACACGACTAATGTAAGATCACATAAGATAACATAGTAAAACATTTCTGTTAATAAGAACTCTTCTCCACACTAGCATTTCTGGTTTCCCCCTTATTAATTACAGCTTCTTCCTCTCCTACTTTCAAAGATACCCTTCCTTTCAGTTTTATTCTCTCAAACTACGCAGGTGGCGGTAAAACCCGAGTTCTCCTGAGTCAGAATGGCCTGTATCTGTTTTGTCACAACTCCTTTGTTCGTTAGAATTCGGCAGCTCCCGCAGTTGAAACCACGCCTAGCATGCGGCTCACTAAAAAGCTGCAGCATAAGACATAGCAAACAGGAAGACATCTGACGTTGCCATGCGCAGCGGGGCAGGAAACAGTATAACTTGCTCTCATAGGCTAGTTTGTTAGCCAATCTGAGTCCAGCAAATTCGAATAATGAATGTGAACAAGCTGCTGACGGAAGGAGCCGGAACCAGATTGAAAGGTCTGTTAATCAGTGTTTCCTGACGTTTTTTAGATATAAAATGTTTCATATTACTGGTTAATACTTAAGAAATAACCACAAAGTCCTGAAATTTGTATGAAATGGCCTCTTTAACACTGGGTAATTCCACTCTCTTTTAATTCCTTTCATTGTCCGTATCATTCCACACACTTCACTTGATGTAGTTCTTGTAGTGAATTGATGTAATTCTTCCTATTCTTCCTGTCATGTTGTGGTTGTGGTGAACTCCAAACCTTACCCAGACTTCAGACCAACACAAGATGAAAGGTCAGTAAGAGGTTTATTCACAGGTAGATGGTGGTACAGAGAATGAGGAGTTAACAGTCTGTAAATGATTGACTGTAACAGGAACTCAGGCCCAGGATCTGTGAACTTTGGGAGGCGCTCTAGTGGTGGAGGAGAGAACAGGTTAGTGATGCGGTTTCTGGGTTGATGATGACCAGTATGTTGTGCTGGGAATGTGCTCACAGACTTACTGTGATTGTAGACGGATAGAAGCTTGGAGGAGTACTGCGGGGAACAGCAGTGGTGGTGGTGTGTGTCCGATGACAGTGATGATGATGCTGACAAGAGTAATCCAGAGTGAAGCGACTGATAGTGTTGTTGCAGAAGGGTGGACAGAGCCACGACGAGGACCAGGGCAGGCGTGGAAGGATCCAGGAGGAGAGACAGACAATCCAGGAACGTGAGCGGACGTGAGACGCACGTCAGAGACAGGAGCTGGGTCCTCCGAGCGGCACGGCAGACGGCCAGTGCGGGAGATGAAGGCACCCAAGGACTGGAGCAGAAGTCCAGACGAACTAGGAGGAGGAGGACAAGGTCGAGGTAAGTATCCAGAACTACATAAGTCACACACTGACTGAGGAGGCCTAACATTACCACGTAGAGAGCGGAACAAACTGGCGTCTGTCTCTTCTTCTTCTTCTTCTTTTAGTTTTATTGGCGGTTGGTAAACATCATTTTGGTGCATTTCCGCCACCAGCTGGTATGGAGTGTGTACTGGAACAACGCTCAAAAAAAAAAAAAAAAAAAAAAAACTTACATCCTCCCAAATAACCTGGTTTCTCTCAAAAACTGAAATAATGCCTTAAAACTTTCACTTTTGGAATCCTGTCTTAGTAATTCTACAATATCAAGTTTCATTTTCATTTCAAGTTTTCTGCTCATTTCTCTTCTTTCTTCCTGATACTTGTGACAGTATAATATGACACGTTCTATTGTTTCCTCTTCTCCACAGTACTCACATTTCCCTGTATTATGTTTCCCTATCATGAATAATGTCCCGTTCAGACCAGTGTGACCAAATCTAAGTCTTGATATGATTGCCTCCTCTCTCCAACCTCTTCCTGTTCTTCTCCTTTCTCCTACCCTCCTTTGAATTGTATACATCCATCGTCCTCTCCTTTCTTCCTCCCATTGTTCTTGCCATCTTTCCCTCATTCCTTGCCTTATGATGCTCTTTATCTCAAATTGACTGAAATTTAGCTCTGTTTGCCTCCCTATCCACCATTTCATTCCCTCTAACCCCATAGTGCGCTGGAATCCATAAAAAATTTACCGTTTGTCCCATCATCATTATTCTATATAGTGTCTGCTGAATCTCCAACAGGATGTCTGGTCTGCGTTATTTTGTAAACTGTCCAATGAAGAGCTTGAGTCTGAACATATACAGTGGGGCAAAAAAGTATTTAGTCAGCCACCAATTGTGTAAGTTCTCCCACTTAAAAAGACCAGAGAGGCCTGTAATTTTCATCATAGGTATACCTCAACTATGAGAGACAAAATGAAGAAATAAAATCCAGAAAATCACATTGTCTGATTTTTAAAGAATTTATTTGCAAATTATGGTGGAAAATAAGTATTTGGTCACCTACAAACAAGTAAGATTTCTGGCTTTCACAGACCTGTAACTTCTTTAAGAGGCTCCTCGGTCCTCCACTCGTTACCTGTATTAATGGCACCTGTGTGAACTCGTTATCAGTATAAAAGACACCTGTCCACAACCTCAAACAGTCACGCTCCAAACTCCACTATGGCCAAGACCAAAGAGCTGTCAAAGGACACCAGAACAAAATTGTAGACCTTCACCAGGCTGGGAAGACTGAATCTGCAATAGGTAAGCAGCTTGGTGTGAAGAAATCAACTGTGGGAGCAATTATTAGAAAACGGAAGACATACAAGACCACTGATAATCTCCCTCGATCTGGGGCTCCACGCAAGATCTCACCCCGTGGGGTCAAAATGATCACAAGAACGGTGAGCAAAAATCCCAGAACCACACGGAGGGACCTAGTGAATGACCTGCAGAGAGCTGGGACCAAAGTAACAAAGGCTACCATCAGTAACACACTACGCCGCCAGGGACTCAAATCCTGCAGTGCCAGACGTGTCCCCCTGCTGACGCCAGCACACGTCCAGGCCCGTCTGCGGTTTGCTAGAGAGCATTTGGATGATCCAGAAGAGGATTGGGAGAACATCATATGGTCAGATGAAACCAAAATAGAACTTTTTGGTAGAAACTCAACTTGTCGTGTTTGGAGGGGAAAGAATGCTGAGTTGGATCCAAAGAACACCATACCTACTGTAAAGCATGGGGGTGGAAACATCATGCTTTGGGGCTGTTTTTCTGCAAGGGGACCAGGACGACTGATCCGTGTAAAGGAAAGAATGAATGGGGCCATGTATCGTAAGGTTTTGAGTGAAAACCTCCTTCCATCAGCAAGGGCATTGAAAATGAGACGTGGCTGGGTCTTTCAGCATGACAATGATCCCAAACACACCGCCCGGGCAACGAAGGAGTGGCTTCGTAAGAAGCATTTCAAGGTCCTGGAGTGGCCTAGCCAGTCTCCAGATCTCAACCCCATAGAAAATCTCTGGAGGGAGTTGAAAGTCCGTGTTGCCCAGCGTCAGCCCCAAAACATCACTGCTCTAGAGGAGATCTGCATGGAGGAATGGGCCAAAATACCAGCAACAGTGTGTGAAAACCTTGTGAAGACTTACAGAAAACGTTTGACCTCTGTCATTGCCAACAAAGGCTATATAACAAAGTATTGAGATTAACTTTTGTTATTGACCAAATACTTATTTTCCACCATAATTTGCAAATAAATTCTTTAAAAATCAGACAATGTGATTTTCTGGATTTTTTTTCCTCATTTTGTCTCTCATAGTTGAGGTATACCTATGATGAAAATTACAGGTCTCTCTGATCTTTTTAAGTGGGAGAACTTACACAATTGGTGGCTGACTAAATACTTTTTTGCCCCACTGTAACTGATTGTAATGGTCTGATATCTTCTATCCACTGTACTGCTAAGAGTATTGCGGGCATTTCTCCCGTGTATACTGCTAACCCATCACTGATCCTTTTATTTATTCTAACTTTAAACTCAGGGACCACAACTGCTATCCCGATCTGACTGGCTGTATTTTTTGATGCATCTGTATATATTTGTACATATCCATAATACTGATCAATGTAATCTTGTACTGTATGTGAGTTTAAAATAAATTTCTTATCCTTGTTCCTCCTATCTAATAATGTGAAATCTACTATTGCATCCGGAAGTATCCATGGTGGTATTGTTGGTAATGGCACTCTTTGACTGATATTCAACTGATCCAACTTGATTTCTGTTGTCCTCTTCTTTACAGTCCACCCAAAGCTCTTTATCTCCTGACTTCCTTTCTCCCAACAAGGTCTGATTACTTCATGTGAAGGGTGATCTTGTCCATGACCCTGCAAATTTGCCCAATAACTGAGTGTCAACTGTTCTCTTTTTATATCTAGAGGTAACTCCCCCATCTCTACCTGTAACGCTGCTGTTGGGGTTGTTTTAAATGCACCTGTGCAGAGTCTTAATGCCTGATATTGAATGGTATTTAATTTTGCTAGACTTGTATCTGCTGCTGAATTATATACTACACTTCCATAATCTAATACTGCTCTAATCAACCCAATGTATATTGCCCTCAAAGACTTCCTGTCTGTTCCCCATTCCTTCCCAACTAAACACCTCATTATATTTAATACATTTTTGCATTTATCCACTACTTTCTGAATGTGTACAGCCCATGTAACCCTTTCATCAAACCATAATCCAAGAAACTTAGATTTACTTACTCTTCCTATCTCTTGATCATATAACTTCAGTTTAATTCCCTAATTAACTCTTTTCCTTGTAAAAATCATACTCTTAGTCTTATCCACTGAAAATTTAAAGCCCCATTTATACGACCACTGTTCAACTTTCCCAGTCGCTTCCTGCAGTTTCTTTACAATAAACTTCACATTCCTCCCTCTTTTCCACATTGCTCCATCATCAGCAAATAACGAAAACCCCATTCCGCCTTCTATTTCATTAAATACATAATTTATCAACTATGCTCCCCTGTGGAGTTCCATTTTCTACCAAGAACCTCTCGGAGTGAACCTTCCCAATTCTTACTTGTATTTTCCTTCCCATTAAAAAAATCCTTTTGCCATTTTAACATTCTCCCACAAATACCCATTTTCCTAATTTTGATCATTAGTCCTTCTCGCCACATGTCTATGTCAAAGAACACCACCACTACACTCTATTTATTTGCGCTTTCCTGACTTCATGTTCTAAACACAGTACCGGATCCATTGTATTTCTCCCTCTTCTGAAACCACTTTGATGTTTTGATATTATTCCTTTATTTCCTACATAATACATTAATCTATCATTTATCATTCACTCCATTATTTTACAAATATTAGACGTTAACGCTATAGGTCTGTAGTTCCCTGGATTTGAATCATCCTTCCCTGGTTTACGAATAGGTACATCCCACCCTCCCAAACTTTATTATAAAACTCTAACAAAATCTCTTTAGCTGACTCACTTAGCTGTTTTAGCATAATAAAACAAACCTGGTCTTTACCTGGTGCTGAAATCTTTGATTTTTGAAAAGCTCAATTCAATTCTGACTTTGTAAATGGAATATTTAATAAATCATCTGTTTCTTCTACCTGTTGCAGTAGATCTCTGTTCTCTATGGACGTGATTTCCCTTCCTCTTCTCCCTTCTTCACTGACGTTGCCTGAACTATGAATTTTTTCAAAGGTTTTTGCCAACATATTTGCCTTCTCTTCATCTTTTACTGCTGTCATGTCTCCATTCTTTAAAATTGGATAACCATACTCCTTTTTTATACCATTCATCCTTCTAATCATTGACCAAACATTCTGTATTTTTGTCTCCCTCCCTACTGAGTTACAAAACCCCCTCCAGAAGTCCCTCTTTGCATTTTAATGGTTTTCCTCACCTTAGCCTGCATTCTTTTATATTCCATGAAATTCTGAAAATTATGATTCTTCTTTAATATTTTAAATGCTTTATTTCGATCCTTTACCACTTTAACACATTCCCTTGTCCACCAAGGGACTATCTTCTTTTTCCTCTTACCTTCCTTTTTCCTTATACTCTGGTTTGCTGCCTCTAACACTGCATTACAAATAGAAGCATTGAACTCATCTACATCTACATTCATATTAATCTTTTGCATTTCTGGATCACCAATTACTCTAAATTTTTCCCAATCAGCAGTACTGAAACACCACTTCTTCACTCCCCCAATATTATATTCCTCCACACTCATATCTATATCAGTCATTATAGGATAATGGTCACTACCTATAGTTGTTTCCTTTATTACCCTCCATGAACAAACACCTGCCAATGAATCTGACACTATTGTAAGATCAATTGCTGATTCTGTACCTGTTTTAATATTTACTCTTGTACCACTTCCATCATTCAGACAGACATAATTTTTTAATTCTATCAATTCCTCAATCACTGCTCCATTCCGGTCATTATAATAACCCCATAATGTGCTGTGTGCATTAAAGTCCCCACACCAAATTACTTTACCCTCTAAAATTTGCTTGTCCAGTTCCTGTACTGCTAGTTGTTTGTTACTTGGATTATAAAGATTTATCACTCTAATGCTTCCATTTCTAGTCCATATTTCAATTACAATATATTCTAACTGTGTTCTTATATCTACCACCCTGTATTGAGTTCCCTTTCTATCTCTGCAAACAACATCATACCCTTTGATAACAAAATCTAATGTAGGTTTAAGCCAGGTCTCCTGAATACAGATTATTTCTGGTTTCTTATTGTATTTTTTGATACATCCTTTAAATTCTTGTCCATTTGATATCAAACTTCTAGCATTCCACTGTAAGATAATTATACTGACTTCTCTCCAGAACCACCCGCCTTGCGCTCTCCCCCAAGTCTTTTATTAATATGTTCCCAAGATATATCTTTAATACCAAAAAACCTCTCTGCTCCTTTTGCAATGATTTTAATTTTCTCTGTTTTGTGTTTCACTTGATCTGTGCAATTTATAACATATGCAATAAACAAAATCATCTTTTCCACTGTAACTCCTGGATGTGTTTCCTGTGTCTTCCCTACATTTCTCTCACCATTTGCCTTCTCTACTCTTTTAACAGCCTCTGCATAACTTATGTTGTGAACTATTTTAACTTGTTCAACCTCCATTGCCTTCTTCCTGACTTCACAGCCCCCATAACTCACCCTGTGCTGACCCCCACAGTTACAACATTTATTCATAACATCATCTCCACATTCCTCCAATTTTTATGTTCACCTCCACACTTCGGACACCTCTGTTTTCCCTTGCACACTGCTGCAATATGCCCATACCTTTGACACTTATAGCACCTGAGGGGCGGAGGGATATATGCTCTTACAGGAAAACTCATGCATCCTATTTTCACCCTTTCAGGCAGGACAGCCTCCTGAAATTCTAAAAGTACTGACAAGCTCTCAATCCTTCCCCCATTGACTGTTTCTAATGATCTTTTCACCCTGCGGACCTCTCCACCATGAATGCTCCGTTTGAGTTTTTCTAGATCTTCATCTACTGGAATTCCTGTAATCACCCCCCGTGTAACTTTATTTTCTCCTAGAATCCTTTTCTCTTTCACAATCTTCTTACAGATACTTTCAGCACTTAACACTTTAGTTTTCTGATCTTCAGTTTTAACGATAATCAACAAGTTTCCATCCCTAAGTGTTTTTGCCAGCTGCACTTCTCCAAACTTTTTCTTTAATTCTCTAGACAAAGCTATTGGGCTTAACTGCACTCCCTCATCTTCCTCCCTGAATTTCAAGATTATTTTAAATCCTTCCCTTACCATCTTTTTCCAAACCACACTTGTCCCTTCATCTGAGCTGTTCTCCTTCAAACTTCTCTCACTAGTTTGCGTCCCAAACATACTTTCCTCCTCTTTCCTGTATCTCCCTCTTTCTGATCTTCTCCCACTAGCAACCGGTGTCCATTCACTATCATCCATATCATCATCCTCTCCTTGAGACGCTATTCCAGCCATTCACACACCAGTTTATGCCAACCTCCAAAAGTCCGTGATCCAAAGTCAGTCGTCCAAAATACAACCCTGGCGTCTGTCTCTGGTTCCTCCAGGGCTTTTAACCCAAACCGGGGCGGCTGGGTAATGAACCACACCTGCGCCTGATCAGCTGGATTCCTCTCAGCTGCTCTGTCACACCCTGCAATGACATGGTTAGTTTCCAAACCACAACAACACACCACTCACCAAGTGCTGAGACCTGACACTTCCACAGAAATCCCTCCAACTTTCTCCTTTTGCTTTTTTAACAACTCTCCTCACCTCTGCTTGCAACTTTTTAAAGTTTAATAAATTTTCCACATTGTGTTTTTCTTAATATTTTTAGACTTTTATTTCTTGCTTTAATTGCCTTCTCACATTCTTAAGACCACCGTGGTACATTTTTGCTTCAGAGCGCCTGCTGGATTACATCTGAGTCAAACGCTTATCTGAGTCCATGAAAAGTTGATGCTTTCAGGAGTTTCCACATATTTCCTGTAGTAGGAACATTTTTAAGCTGTCTGACGTGCTCACAGCTGATTTGGTTTAAATATCATACATCACATTTACTATTTCAGTAGAGGTCATGCCTGCAAATCTGTAAATTGTCAAATACAGGACTGACTCAGCTGCGAGTGAACGTAAAGCATGCACACCTCATACACAAGCTTGCAGTTAAGGCTGCTGTTACGCGTTTGGCCTGACGGAGCAATCGCGAGCCCACAAATTTCAAACTCTTCACAGCTGCTTTAAAGGGACTAGAAGGAGTTTGAATTTTTGTGCTCTGACTTCTGCCAAAAGCTCGATTTAGATGTGCATGTAAACGTACTGACTGAAACACGGACAGTGACCGGAGTTACGTTGGCAGTTTAGCGACCGTCTCCTCCGCCATCACCAGAGGTGAATTGTGTGTTTGGCTGACTAGATTAACCTGTTTTATGAGATTAGTTTTTATTTTACAATTGAATAGTCTTTGTTAAATATTTAACTGAAGTTGAAAATGTATTTTTATACAGGGTTTACATTAACTCATCTTTACAAATGTTTTATTGACAGTCACATAACTGGATTTATGCAACCCCACCCAAACAATATTTCACCCGCCGCCACTGCTGAAGAGTTGTATGTCTGACCAGGTGATCAGCAGCACCACAGGGGACTGTACTCTCACCATTCCTTTTCACTCTGTACATCTCAGATTTTCAGTACAGGTCAGAGTCCTGTCATCTACAGAAATCTCAGATGACTCTGCAGTTGTTGGTTGGATCAGAGATGGACAAGAGACTGAGTACAGAGACCTGGTGGATCACTTTATGGCCTGGCGTGGAAACAATCATCTGATCTTGAATGTGAACAAAAGAGATGATTGTGGATTTTAGGAAGAACAGCAGGAGGAGAGTGAGACGAAGAAAACTAACATTGTCAGCATAATTCCCAGTAATCTCTGCAGTAACATCAGTGTTATACTGCAGTCATCCATCAGGGGGCGATCTTTCTGTTCCAGCATCAAATTCAGATGCATAGACTTTCCAATCTATTATCAGAACTTTTATGACTCTGCAGTGACAAGGAGGAATAAAAGACAGTTTGTATCGTTGTATCATCTGAGTCTTTATTTCTGTTTCTGACACAATAAGCAAGATTAAAACAAATTATTATTCCTAAAGTTGGATCTATGGAAACACCTTATGTCTGTTCTAGTGTTAATTCTAAATTTTTAAATAAATTAACAAAAATATTGCAAATATCTTTGAATTGTGTCACACATATTTTGGTTATTTTCATGAAGGTGTAGCTTAGAAATGATGGAAAACATGACAATAAATGAGATAAATCATTAGTTTGACCCAAAGTTTATGAAAGTAAAAAATTTATAGACTTAATTTGCATATAATGATGTCACAGATAATTTCATTTCATCTCAACCTTCGAGGATCAGACAATTCTTAAAGAACAGTGGGTTCTAAACATTTTCGCACATCTTTTTAAAAGTTTATTACCTCTGCCAAGAAGGTAATGTTTTCATCTGGGTCTGTCTGTCTGTCTGTAAGCAGGATAACTCAAACACTTATGAATGGATTTGGATGAAATTTTCAGGAAATGACCCAAGGAAGAATTGATTGATTGATTTTGGGGGTGATCTGGAAAGCCGTCTGGATCCAGGAATTTTTTGAGGATACGGACATAGTACTTTCTACACTATGTCCACTGCGGTCTGCACGCTTCTCTAGTTGACGTTGTAATGCTTTTCTAATTTCATGTGAAAAGCTCAGGACAAAATAATTCTGAGATTCAAAATACTTTTTTACTTGTAACCCCCCCCCCCCCCCCCCCCCCCGAAAGGAATAACAAAATCACACCTTCTCACCTGTATGAGTTCTCATGTGACGGACTAACTCATATTTTCGTCTGAAACTTTCTCCACAGGTCTGACATGAATAAGGCTTCTCATCTGTATGAGTTCTCATGTGACTGAGTAACAGATATTTTTGACTGAAACTTTTTCCACAGGTTTGGCATGAGAAAGGCTTCTCACCTGTATGAGTTCTTATGTGATTGAGTAACGGATATTTTTTACTGAAACCTTTTCCACAGGTCTGACATAAGAAAGATTTCTCACCTGTGTGAGTTATCATGTGATGTTTTAAAACATCTTTATAAGTGAAGCTTTTTCCACAGGTCTGACATGAGAAAGGCTTCTCACCCGTGTGAGATCTCATGTGATACGTCACATCTCCTTTTCGACAAAAACCTTTTCCACAGGTCTGACAGGAGAAAGGCTTCTCACCCGTGTGAGTTTTCAGGTGATAGAGTAAACTAGATTTTTGACTAAAGTTTTTTCCACATGTCTGACACGAGAAAGGCTTCTCACCAGTGTGAATTCTCATGTGTTCAAGTAAATGAACTCGTTGACTGAAACATTTTCCACAGGTCTGACATGAGAAAGGCTTCTCACCCGTGTGAGTTCTCATGTGATGTTTTAAACTGTTTTTGTAAGAGAAACTTTTTCCACATGTCTGACATAGGACAGACTTCTTTATTTTGGGATGGTCTCTACACTGATCTCTGGCTTTTGGACGTCTCTTATTTTTTATCAGCCGCCCTTGTCCACTTGATTTTGAGTCTTCATTCCTGCTTCCTTCCTGATTCTGGTTCTCAGCTTCAGGACAGTTCTGAGAGAGGAGCTGGTCCTTGTTTGTATCTGGTTCAATGAGGTCTCTTCCTTCATCAACAGGAGTCACCAGGAAGGTTTCTGTCTCCAGCTTCAGTACAAGCTGATCTGCACTGTGACTGATACTAAGATCCTCCTGTTTCATTAAAATCTGTGGAGCTTCCGGTTCTTCTAATTCCTCCTGTGAAAATTGAGGTTCCTGTTGTTCCTCTTTAATCTGTAGACCATCTAGTTCTTCTTGAGGGTGTTCTGATTCTTCCTGGTCCAAACTAGAGCTCGACTCCTGATTACTGACCTGCTGGTCAGTCAGAAGCTCCTCCTCCTTCAAGACATAATGCTGTGGGAGTTCTGGACAGAAAAAGACAAAACAGAAGAGTTTATTAATGTGACTATTAGAAAGAACATTTCACTAAATGTTCACTGAACATTTCAAAGAACTGAACACTCGGGTCACCAAGTAACTACACAGAGTTCTATTATCAGAAATACAAACAGGTAGATGGTTCTGACTGACCCACCTCAGTACTGGACAGAGTTTCAATGACATTTATTTACTATACTTCTATCTAAATCTGGGTTGGAACATAAAACAGTTTTACATGTTAAACAAAGATGCTGATGTTCTAAAGGTCTGAACCAAATGTGTGCTTGTAGAACCCCCTCGAGTGTCTTCACGTACTCGTAGGGGTACACAAACCCCCATTTGAGAACCAACGTTCTAAAGGCTTGAACAAAACGTGTGCTTGTAGAACACAGAGAGAATCAGCTGGTGCTGAATTTCTGTCCCAACAACAACATAAACCTGGAACTCCCAACCCACCATCAGAACTGAAGAAGCCTTTTAGATGAACCTGAAACATCTTTGAGAAATGGAATAAAAAGTCCAGTTGCTTTTTGAAAACTTTTAACAACACGAAGACACATAGAGAAGAACACTGTCCACTTGAAGCTGTAGAAGCTGGTTATTGATCACACTATTTATGATTCTAAGTTTTCTCTTCAGCTTCTTCTCACCGTCAGGCTTTCACTATGTTGGAGACGCTTCTTTAGAAGATACAAGCCTGAAGAAAGGCAGTAAAAAACAACCTGGACTCTCTAGTCTCATGTTATCTTTGTTCTTTTATGGAATATTTGACACAACACACTTCACTACAGTCAACTGTTTGTATAATCAACATGAAAACTATCACATTTATTTTTTTGTCAGAGAAGTTTCTGAATATTGGAAAAGAGAGAGGAAAAAGTGATTCAAGTTTTTACACAAACTCAGTTTGTTCCTGTTGAACTTATTCACTCCTGAAAACAAGTCAGAATACAAAGAAATCATCAGGGGTCTCATTTATAAAACATTGCGTAGAAAACCTACTAAAAGTGTACGTACTTCCAAAACAAAAAGTTTGCGTACGCCAAAAAGATTTCCGGTTTATAAAACCATGCATACGCACAGTTGTAAGTAATTTCCCCTTTATAAATCACACTCTTCCTGGAAGCTTGCGTACATGAATTTGAACACGTCCAAACCGGGCCATATCAGGTCAATGCAAAGCAGGACATGAATATTGATTCATATGTGGAAGACGGGAAATATCGCAACTAAACAAAAAAACAAGAAGATAAACTTCACAGAAACGGAAATTAAAGTGTTAGTGGGTGAAGTGGAGGCTAGGAGAGACATTTTATTTGGTGGAAACAGCAGCGGTGTCACAAATAAAAGAAAAAACTACGAGTGGCAGCGTCTGCAGTGCAGACTGTCAGTACAGCTGACAGGACGGTGTACGGTCTTGTGTCAGAGAGGGAGGGCGACACCGACCTGACAGAAACAACAAATAAACCCAGTAAAACACCTTTTGTAATACGTGGCTACGTTAACAAATTTTTGCATGTTTTAAGGAGACAGACTAATATGTCGTGTCTTTTCAGCACTTCCACACTCGGTAGATGGTAAGGAGGTCGTCAGACTGCCCCCAGCACCAGTGCTGCCGGTGACCGCAGCGCATCAGCAGGGGTCGGGTTCTGACTGAAGCTGTGATGCCAACACAGAGAGACACCATCAGCGCTATTAATTCCGTGACCAATGAATTAAAAGAAATAAGAAGTGTGTTGTGTGACATTGCTTTGGTGCCTTAAATGATACATTAAAAAACATTAAATGAACCTTGTCGTTGTAATCTTAAACGCTGCATTACACCCTCAGACCCTTGTTCCCTTAGTAAAGACTTCCTGTCGAGGAGGAGGCGATTAAATTTATGTATTTCTTTTGGTACTGAAAAATGTTTTTAGGAGAACTACAGCTCACTACAAGCTGCAATATATATATCATTGCTGTTCTGAATGTTTATAATAATATGAATCTATAATTAATGTTTGCTGTGAGGTGAAATAACGTCTGAGAGGAGTAATATGCAGTTCACCACCTCACCAACTGCGTCATTGATTCCCCTCGTCTCCAAAATGTCCGTACGCACGGGTCAGAGTTGGCGTACAGGTGCGCACGTTTTCAAGTCAAGTTCGTTTTTTATAAATCCCAACTTTTGCTTTGAAAGTGGCGTACGCTACTTTCAGGCCCCATTTTGTGCGTACGCACCATTTATAAATGAGACCCCAGGCCTTTTTAGAACATCAGAAAACCAGGAAAAACTCCAGTTTAGAAGAAAATGCTACTTTCAGCCCTAAAATCAGACTGCACAGATTAGGTTGGTATATTCTTACTTTGGGTTTAAATGGCTTTTAGTCAACACTTTACTACATTTTTATAGCTAGCCTAGCTAGGCTAACCTGTCTTCAGCACTGTTTGCTATGAAACCGATAATAACACCAAGAAATAGCTGCAGCTAGAAGAAGGAAGAGAGAAAGACAAAACAAGAGACTGAACGAGTATGGTCTGTACTACTTACCTATTTTTTGTAAGTTTATTTGCGGTTTCCAGCTGATTTCCAACAGTCTGCGCTGACGATAAACCTCTTGTTCATAATTAAAGATGGTTTTTTCAAACTGTGTAAATATTTCTTCAGCAGCAGCAGCTAGTCGCGCGCTGATAAACTCTCTGAAAGACTGACCTGAAGACATTGTTACAGCAAACACTCAAATATTCACCTCAAACACCGAAACCGTCTCTAAACGAGGGCAAACACGAGAACTGACGCTACTAGCGACACAGAGGAAGTCACTCTTCTTCTTCTTCTTCTTCTTCTTCTTCTTCTTCTTCTTGTAGATTTCCGGCAGGTTAGACACCTCCAGACGTATTGCTGCCTTTCACGGTCTTTCATAAAACTACATCATGAACATCCTCGGTAAAATACCGAAAAAATAAAATCCATCATCACAGTTATTATTTCTGTCCTATTTCATTTCTGGCCGAGAAGTGTCCTCAAAGAGATTGTTTTAATTCCCGCTCCAAGAATATACATTTTCCTCCACTCTTTCTTGTAGAGATTAGATTCCATAATTTCATAAACCGTCTCATCTTTCCTTCCACATTTACATAGTCCATCAGCTCTTTTCCCCATTAAAAACATATTTGGAGCAAATCCACAGTGGCCAAGTCTTAGATGTGTAAAAACAACTTGTTTTGTCCTACGTTTCCTACAGGTGATGTCTCCCCCTTTAACACTACTTTGCAATAAATAATACTGTCTTCATCTACTCTCCAAATCCCATGTTTTTTCCCCATTTGTCCCATGTTATCTGCCCTACCATATTACAATATTCAGAGTATCCTACTGTTGTGTTTATACTAACATCCAGCAATTTCAAAGCATCTTTTGCAATAAAATCTGCTTTTTAATTTCCAGGTATTCCAACATGAACCAGAACCCACGTGAAAGCCACAGTTAACCCCACAGCTTTAGCTTTATATAATGCTATTAAGATTTCAACTACAAAATAGCTTTTGACACTCCCAATTTCAAAGCCATCAGTGCAGCAGCTGAGTCAACACAAATTAAGGCCTTCTCAGGCCGAATTTTCCCCACCCATTCCAATGCATATAAAATGACTATGATTTCTGTAGTAAATACAGACACTCCATCTGTAAATCGGTATCTTTGATTCCAATTAACCCTGGGATTGTGAACAGCAAATGCTGCTTTACTATTACTCGGATAAACAGAGCCCTCCATAAATATTATTAGATATCCTCTCCAACTCTCATTAATAGTTCTAGAAATCATCCCAGTAGGATTTCTTGTTTTTTTTCATACAGAAGACCGCTTACCCGGTGTCGCTCGGGGGCCCGAGTCCTCCTGATCGAGGGTCAGCTCATGGACGGTGTGAGGCCGGTAACGGCCCCCTTCGCGCCGGGGTCCAGTCTTCTCGGAGTCGCTTCACTGAATTGTCTTTTATAGTCCATTCTGTTTCTACTTCTAGGAGAAACCATGGAGGAATATCTGGCCATTCCACTCTGGGGGACATATCACTTAAAAAATCAGTAAAATCAGCCCTTACTCTACCAACAAAGCTTCCCCTTTCTTGCTCTTTCCCTCTTGGTATCAAACTCTCCCTTAACACCTCTTTAACGGGATTACCTTTTTTCCTGACTCTGTATTCTCCCAGTTGATTGAAGTGCAAGTTTGATGCCAGGCATCTCACCACATTCTACCAATAAAGCTGGAATTGAAGTTATCCTCAATGCTCCACAGCAGATCATCAAGGCTTTAGCCTGAATAACACCCAATCTTCGTAGAGATGTCTCAGATGCACAACCATATACTAAACTTCCATAATCAATTGATCTAATAATTGCCTTGTATATCATTAATAAATACATAATTGAATAATTAATATTTGTCATTAAATAATTAAAAGTGTCATTATTTAATTTAATTATGAAATAAATGTGTAAATATTTATTCCCAAAAGAAATAATTCCATATTTAATGGTGTATTTAATTTATTAATTGTGTATTTAATGATTTCATTGAAATAATTTAAACTGTCCCTGTGGCTCATCAACAGACCTTCACATCTGATTGGTTGAGCTGCACTGCCATTAAAGGTGGTAAATGGAATATTTTCATTAAAAGCAATATTTTTAACAAAATAATGCTTCCACAGGTGTTTCGAGGGTTGTAGAATGAAAATACAGCATTTTGGCATTTTGTTTACATCTACCAGCCAATAGCTGGCAGAGCAGTGGGCACCATTTTGGGTTGCCTAATACCGTAAATAATCCAGCACAGTGAGGCTGGTTCTGTGGTGTCTGCAGATAAAGCAGCTGGAAGCACCGGGGACATGTGGTGATTATATACCTTATTCGCTTGCCATAGAGGGTTTCCCATGTGACGAGCAAGTTTTGTGTAGAAACGTTTTACATTAGCTGCTAGCTAACACGTAGCTACATGTTGGTGAAGTGGATGAGCACTTAGGGCCACTTTTGGGACTGGAAGACACACCACGGAGGATTTTATTGCTTTTTTTTATTTTATTGGATAAGTGGTGTGTGCAGGATGGTGGGTGGGGAGGACAGATGATCTTAAGAGGGACTGCAGGAAGTTTTGGAGCAGTGGGACAACTATAAACTCTTTGCCACGGACTGAATAGATGATTGAGCTTCAAACAGGTAGGAGCCGGTGTGTGATCAGCGGGGCTGGATTGTGGATTGAGTATGAATAGTGAGCTGAAGCCATATTTTATTGTCTTGCTGTGATTGGGGATCAGAGTGGGTTTGGTGAGGAATACTGGTCGGCCTGAGCATCGGAGTGCGGGCGCGGGGGGGTAAATGAGCCTGGCACCCAGATGTCTGAAGGCTTTGTGCTGTGTTATTGTGTTCCGAGTTCCATATACTACCTCTAGCTTCAGAGAGTAAATCAAGCTACACAAACTGTCCCTTGGTGGCAGTGTTTTACATTTTGAGCTGAATAAATCAGGCAAGGTGCTGGAAGTCACTCACACCTGTTGTTTGGCTGACAAAGTTCTAAACATTCTGCTGGACGCAGCGGTCCAGTCAATCATGTGATGCTTCATCATATGTAGGCGCACGACCCCGAGCAGATCCGGTACCTGAATAAATATGGCTGAAAGCGTCAGTGAAACAGAGGAGCTCGTGAAATATTTGGACTTGGTTTGGATTTAAGCCATCCGACGAGCGGCAGCAAAATATACTCTGGAGAGTGTGTGGGGCAAAAGTTCCAGCTAAGAGAGGCAACATGATTAATCTGTTCTACCACCATACTCTCCCGATTTTCCCGAGAGACTCCCAGATTTCTGACGGGCTATTTATAGCGATAACACCTGAAGGACCATCTTACAAGCAGAGATTACATGCTGCAAACAGTCCCAGGAGGCAATGCATTAGCCAACCTCAAAATCCAGTATGAAGAACGCAGGACAGAAAGAACAAGAACTGACCCAAACCTCAATCCAACAGTCATTTTCAAAAGGTAGTCCTTATATTAAAACCAAATGCATTACCTTAGGCTGCAGGTTTGAAATAAGTCTCCATTTACAGTATCTGTGCATTACACAAAATAATTTTCTTTGCCCAGTTAATACTGTAAGTATTTTCATAAGTGTATGTTCCTTAACTAAAAATACACCTTTTCTTTCTCTGCAAGTTGGGTGACATTTAAGAACCAAGGACTTAAACTAAGTGCAGTGCCTTTCACTTTTATTTATCTGCAACATTGGGTTGTATAATTAAAGTTTTATAATAAATGTTCTCAAAATAACATAAGTTTCTTTATTTCTTTAAAAAATACATTTAACAGTGTGGCTTTCTTAAGGGTCTATGTGACCTGTTCTGAAAAGGTTCTGTTATAGTTTATATATCGCAATATATATCATTATCGCAAGAGACTGCAATGTATATCGCAATATGAGTTTCAGGCCATATCGCCCATCCCTAAGACAACATGAGCTTAAAAGTATCGCTGGTTAACACAGTTACGATCGGTTTTACACAGGATCAGTTTAACACAGTTAGCTCTTGGCGATGGCAGGGCCAAGCTTTGCTAGCTAGGAGTGTGTGCTGGCTGCGAGAGAAGCTGGCTCCGAGCGGACGGACACCGCTTGAACTGATCTGGCGAGAGAAAGGAGATCAAGGCTAGTTTAATTTGGAGGATGTCGTGAAGGTTTTGCTCCAAAAAAGGTCACTAACACACTCCGTCCTCTTTCCTTGTCTTTGACTAGGCAGCACCTCATTCTTCAGAACCACAAAGTTTTCAGTGTTGTATTCATGTAATAGAATGTCCTGAACATGATTGTCTGTCACGTAGCTGTAGGCATCCAGCGTTGTGTACGATTTCAGGCTCTCCCTGGAATAGAGACTCGGTGTGTCGATCAGGTAAGAGTGGATATGTAGCCATAGCAGTTTGGGCCATTTTGTCTCGTTGTATATCCACTCACCTGCATGTAATGCGTTAGCCTGACCAATCAGATCCTCCTGCATGATGTTCAAATGCAGAAGGGTCTGACACCGGAGCCACATCGATCATTTCCACGTCAAATTTTAGGACGGACCAATTACATATCACCTTTGTTATGCGTCATCCTCAAAACACGGAACTAGCGTTTTCCACCCAGAGCACAACATTCAACATGGCGGACTCGGCTGTGGATTAAATGTTTGCTGCTGTGTTTGCACAGTGTTTGCTTGGGGCGGTCAAATACCTGAACCGAGTGTGCAATGACACCTCGTATTCTCAAGTTTTTGATACAAAAGTGACAACTGTCATTAATATTTGTCTTTTCTCCTCCATTAACCATGGCTCTGTAGCTACCAGTACGGCTCCGCTCGCTAAACCATTTGTTTTTGTGTATCTGCTTTAGCGTCACATATGTTGCGTCACTTCTGGGTTTCTGTGATTGGTTCTCTCTCAACTCGCTAAGCCCGCCTTTGAAATTGAGAGACAGTGGTTCAGCTCCAGGGCCTCACGTCTTTGTAAAGTAATCTGTTAAAGACGTGCGGGCCTGGTTGATCAGGTAAGTAATGCATAGGGGTCTTTAAGTTGTTTTCCATTCACTAAAGTTAACTTCGCTGCATAATCTTTCTGGTCACTTGGTGACAAAGTGTTGTAGTATGCAGAAAACATCACTAGCTCACAATTTAGGACACAACTTGAACACAACCACTGCTTAGAACAACACTGTGTTAAAGGGCTAGCAGCTCTTTCTGCAAATGCGATGCGAGCACATCCACCGTGTTTGTAAACAAATAAGTAGTCTATACAACGTGTGTCAGGACACCTCGACATCTCAAACTTTGCCCAGAAGTTGGTACGTGTGTGAGGGTAGATTACAGCAGTGTTAATTTTGTTGACTAAAATATTTCGTCATAATTTTAGTCACGAATATATTTTTGCGGACGAAAACGAAACGAAAACTAAAATAGACGGCCCTATTTGAGACGATTATTATGACTAAAATTATGTTGATTTTCGTTGACAAATAAAAGACGACACGAAAATAGACAGCGACAAAATCCAATCAGAGTAAAAGAAAAATCCAGAGAGGAATCAGTCAAAAAGCTAACAGCTGGGGCTACTGTGAAAAGAACCAATCAGAGCTCAGCTTATTGAGCGGTGAGCAGAGGCTTCTGCAGTTGTTTGAGATGCTCCCGGGAAGACGCCAGATGAAGTGTGGAATGGTAAGAAAATGTCCATACTATATTGCAGTTGTTAAATTAATACTTCAGAAAATATACTTATTTTAGTCGACTAAATCTACAATTGATTTTAGTCGACTAAAACTGCCACATATTTTCGTTGACTAAAATTAGACTACAATTAAAACTAGTTTAGTGGCTAAAATTGAAAAGAATTTTAGTCAAAAGACTGACTAAAACTAAATTAAAATTTCTTGCCAAAATTAACACTGGACTACAGATAGTTATACAACCGGACCTTTAAACATATTTTTGTATGTTAGGTTAAAATTAAAGTAAATTGTCTAATTTCAAACTACCACAAAACCACAGTATTCTCCAGTGTGGCTGTAATAAGCAACTTGAAAACCAACCCTGGTCTCACCTACTCAAAATGAACTTTCTCTGATGTTTTTCAATAAATATTGATAAGCAAAGCTAGCATGAGCTTTCTGGTTTTGCAAGCTAGAAACACTCTTCCCTGGTGCAGAGAAGGAGGGAGAAGGAAAAAGGGATGGCAGCTTGACGGGCGGCAGAGGTACGTTCCGTGCTTGGTTCAACCTGAGTGTGGAACAGGTGTCCTGGTACAGTCTGTGCTTAGGGGGACAAAGGCAGCGCACGTTGCAAGGAGCGCCCGCCTGCAACAAACCCCAACTGCGGCGGGGATGCCCTGAGGCATCCATGGCGATTCAGACAGCTGTAGTCCCGGGAGGAACCCGGCTGAAATATCCGTTCGAAGTGTCGATGATCACTGTGTCCTGCAATTCACATTAGTTCTCGCAGCTAACTGTGTTCTTCATCAACTCACGAGGAGTGATCCACCATTACAAGTTCTCTCAAAACAGTTACTTATTTGACAACCCGCACATCACGTTGCATCTTATTTTTAATATAGTTCGACAAAGTTGGTAATCAGCAGCTTGAACAAGAAGATTACAGATGTTACTCACAGATCCCGTCTGTGTAGAGCTGAGCCTCTGATCGATCTGTCACACTGTCTCCCGCACCGCGGCTGCAGCCCCAGAAGCAGCAGCTGACAGTGTGCTGATAAAGTTAGATGAACTGAAGAAGCTGCACCTTGTGTGAGTCGCACCTGATTTTTGCTTCTGTATCCCAAATTGAACTCCATCACATCACCAGTAATCCTCCGGTCTGAAGTGAACACCACAAACAGCTACATTTTTTGTAGCAGAGTCAGAAGTGAAATATTTTCTTTTCAGCTGGACAAAACGCACCCAAGAACGGAAGATGGCTCCGTTTTTGTTTTTATTTGGAAATTTGTGGACTAGTCCTGACAGTTATTGTCATGGTTCAGTTACCAGGTGGGGTTGTTTTCGAGCTCCAGGGGTGACCCAAACTCCAGACACACACAGCGAGGAAACAGGTTTTGCAGTTTAACAGTGTTTAATTATATACAGTGCTCAAAATACAGGGAATGCAAAACTGTACACGTGGTGACGAACTCAGGACGGAACAGGTGCGGGACAGGAACGGTCCTGGGTTGTGGAGAGAGTGAGAGGTTAGTGACAGGCTGTGATACCAGCTGCGGTGTGCGGGGATCGTGCTCGTTAACTCACGGTTGACGTGTGTGTCGTCCAGCTGTGAGGAGGGATCCAGAGATGCTGCCGCGGGGGTGGTGATCCAGACTGTCAGGGTAATGGTAGGAGATCCGGGTCCGGGTGCTGTTCGTGCTGACGTATCTGCAGCAGGGGTGACAGCAGCGCGCTGACCGGGAAGGTGTGGATCCAGAGGAAGCCAGAGACAGACAAGGAGCCAGAGGGAGAGAGCTGGTTGCGAGATCCAGCAACAGAGCTCTATTATATCCGTGCGAAGCCAGTCCTCACGATAGGCGGGTAGATGACCACGCTGAGGCACTGTAAGCTGGAGAGGAGCTCCAGGACAGCGGGCTAAACACAAGGGAAGAGAAGGCAGGTTAAACACTGCTAGAAATGCTCCTGAATAATACTACTGGCCACTCTGTTACCACGGTAGTTAGTGGAACAAACTGGCATCTGTCTCTTGTTCCTCCTCTGCTTAAGTACCCAGCTCTCCTGAGCTGGGTAATGATCCACACCTGCTTCCACTGATGATCTGCTGCCACGCCCTGCAAGACAATTAGGCACACAAACACCACCCACCAGCAGCAGAGATCCTGACAGTACCCCCCCCCTTAACGGACGCCTCCTGGCGGCCGACCCAGTGACCCCACACCTGCAAAAGACATACGGTTAGTAGGGGCCCTACACTGAGACGGGGCGGAGGACGGGGGCGAGGAGGGCCTGGCAGGGATGGAGGAGGTGGAGGCAACAGATGTTGATGTGGATGCGGCAGATCTCTCAAAGTCAGTGATGAGGGTCGGGTCGAGTATGGCGGACCGGGGAACCCAAGACCGGTCCTCGAGGCCGTATCCCTCCCAGTCTACGAGGTACTGACACCCACGACCCCGAGGACGGACTCCCACGATCCTACGCACTGTGAAGGTGGGGTGTCCATCTATGATACGGGGCGGAGGGGGCGGTGTGTCAGTGTTAAGGGGACTGGTGTGCACTGGCTTGATCTGAGAAACATGAAAAACCGGGTGAATCCTGAAGTTGGGAGGCAGTTTGAGGCGGATGGTTGTGGGGCTGATCACGGCTTCTACCTCATAAGGACCCAGGAACCTGGGGGCCAATTTCCTATTGGCGGCCTTGAACGGGAAGTCCTGAGCAGACAACCAGACTCTCTGACCTGCTGAATATGTGGGTGCCGGGATCCTCTTCTTGTCCGCCCGACTTTTGTTCTGGGCGGCAGTCCTCTGGAGGGCGTTCTGGGTGGTGGTCCATATTCTGCGAACCTTGCGGAGATGGCCCTGCACAGAGGAAATGAGAGGATCCGGGTGAGAGTCTGGGAGGAGAGAGGGTTGGAAGCCGTGACATACCTCAAACGGGGATAATCCTGTGGCAGTGGAGACGTGCGTATTGTGCGCATACTCGACCCATGGGAGATGCAGGGACCAGGAGGTGGGGGTTTAACGAGCACACACACCGAAGCTGGTTTTCAATCTCCTGGTTGAGTCGTTCACACTGTCCATTTGTTTGAGGGTGATAACCTGAAGTGAGTTTTGTCTTGGATCCGAGTGCGGTACAGAAGTCCCTCCAGACCCGTGAAATGAACTGAGGTCCCCTGTCTGATAGAATCTCCGCTGGGATGCCATGGAGTCTGACCACATGTTGCACTAGTAGCTTAGCAGTCTCCTGTGCAGAGGGAAGCTTGGACAGAGCAACCAAATGGCATGACTTAGAAAATCTATCAATTATGGAGAGAATCACAGACTTGCCGTTTGATGGGGGAAGACCGGTGACAAAATCCAGCGACAGGTGGGACCAGGGTCTGGAGGGTATGGACAGTGGCTGCAGTAGACCGGCTGGTGGCTGATGTGAGGACTTGTTCCGGGTGCATGTGGAGCAGGCGGCAACATAGTCCTTTACGTCCTTGTGCAGCGACGGCCACCAGAAGTACCGCCGGAGCAGCTCAATGGTGCGGCTGACTCCGAAGCGACAAGACAGGCGGGACGTGTGGCCCCAGCGCAGGACTAGCGCTCGGACGGCTGCAGGAACGTAGGTCCAAT
>SSNP01000068.1:2721247-2854130 GCA_006937955.1 Pachypanchax playfairii
CCCCTCAGCTTCCCGCTGAGTTGCTTACTGCGGTCTGCGCGGACCGTCATAAAGCCGTGTACAGACACGTTACTGTCCGGGATGTGTTCATGCAGCCACGTCTCGGTGAAACACATAAAACTGCATTCTCTGTACTCTCTCTGGGACCTGGTTAGCACCTCGAGCTCGTCCGTTTTGTTAGCTAGCGATCTGACGTTACCCATCACAACAGTTGGAAGAAACGGTTTAAATCTCCACCGCTTTTCTCTCTGCTTCACTCCTGCCCTGCGTCCTCTTCTCTTTCTCTTCAACTCCAGCGGGATTTGCTGTGTTATTTCACTGTTAATTTTGATTTGGGAGAGTTTTATCAGTTGGTCACGCTGATAAACAAGTCTTCCGTTGCCATGGAGACTCATCATAACCAAATCTGGAAACAGCCAAAAAGAGCCAAAAACATCCAAAAAACTCTCCCGTGCAGCACAGCCCCCGAACCGACGCAAAATTCCCTTTAAAACAAAACTAATTTGACAGCTGAAGTCTGTCAAAAGACGGCTGTAATTTTAAAAAATCACGATAGCAAAGACAGAGCTACTACAATTTGCTGCCACCTCGCGGCGCATTCTAGAACGTGTGACATGTTGACATGTTTACATGACGTCTTTTTTATCCGATTGGGCGTTTATTCCGATTAAATGTGCCCATGTAAACGTAGCTACTGTGTGCCTTTCCACCTGTATGCAGATGATTGTCAAGTGTACTTTCCTTTAAAAAGTGATGGTTCTGTTCAGCCGCTTCTTGACTATATCAGTGACATTAAGGAATGGTTGGCACTTAACTTTCTTCATTTTAATAATAATAACACAGAGGTCATTCTTTTTAAATCTGGCGGCGGCAGCTTTACTCCCACTTTTGATTTTTCCTCCCTGGCTCCCCAAGTTAAGTCCTATGTCACAAATCTAGGTGTGAAAATGGACGCCACCTTGAAACTTGACTCACAAGTAAACAGTGTTGTAAAGTCTTGCTTTTTTCATTTGAGGCGGCTTTCTAAAATTAAGCCTTTCCTGTCTCGGCCCCATCTAGAGACAGTATTTCATGCTTTTATTACATCCCGCCTGGATTACTGTAACTCTCTTTTAACTGGCATTAGCCAGGCTTCTTTGTCACGCCTGCAGCTCGTACAAAACGCTGCTGCACGATTTTTAACTGGCACAAGGAAACGAGAGCACATAACTCCGGTTTTAGCGTCCCTTCACTGGCTTCCCTCATTTGCGGATCCATTTTAAGGTTCTTTTATTTGTTTTTAAGTCTCTTAACGGTCTTGCCCCTTTTTACCTGTCTGAGCTGCTCTGTCCGTACACGCCTTCTCGTGCTCTCCGATCAGCTGATCAGCTGCTTTTAACCGTCTCAAAGACATTTTATAAGTCCAGAGGAGACAGAGCCTTTTCAGTTTTAGGTCCGAAAATTTGGAATGAGCTCCCTCTAAATATTAGACAGGCTCCCTCTCTTGCTGTTTTTAAAACCCGGTTAAAAACTCATTTTTACTCTTTGGCTTTTAATCAGTAATGAGTTGCCATCTGTGTCTTAATGTCTTTTATTTTCCTTGTCTGTTTTATATCTGCTCTGTTTTTAACTTGTGTGGTGTCCCTGTATTGTACAGCGCTTTGGTCAGCTGTCGTTGTTTTTAAAGTGCTCTATAAATAAAATGGTATGGTATGGTATGGTGCGTGCACCCCCAGGAGTGTGCGAGCTGCCACTAGGGGGTGCGTGAGATAAAAGGGGAAATCGCAGAAAAATGTATGTGTAATGGTAATAGTTACGCACTTACTCATTTACTGTGTTTTTTCCCCACACAGTAAAGATGCTAAATAAACATTTAAATTTAAGATTTTAAATAATGAAAGATACAATTACTATTCAAATGCACTTCATCTTGAAGTGTTGAAGAAGTTTTTCCTTCTTTTTCTACACACTGTATATACGCACCTAGCTTGTGGCTTTTTTCTTTATCTCTTTTTCTTTATATCGCTGCAGGCTGAGCCACCAGCGCTGCACTTGAAAATCCTCAGAATCCTGTTTTATTTAATTGGTTCCTGAGCCATGCTTTTTGTTATTTATGTATATTTTAATTTCAATTTAATTCAAATTACTGGCATTCTAATGGTATTTCCATAACCTGTGTTATGATGATGGGGTACGTGTTAGCGCCACGGTCATTAAACTTGCAATTTTTGTTCAACGTGGCTTAAAATATTCTAAAATTTTGCTCAACATATCTGCTTCCTGCATCTGATCCTGAGCCTGTCATCAGTCTTTTTTGTTCTTAAAACTGGAAACTTGCACATGACTTTGTTTCAGATTAATTCAAATGCGAGAGCACATTGTTGTGATCTTTTTATTAGATGTGTGTTTTGGTCATTTGAGCACGATTAAACATGTCGCCTTTAAAATAAATACATTTAAACTTTCTTTCAACGCTAACAACTTGTGGCATTTGTTTTTTGATGGTGTGAGGCATTGGGGGTGCATCAACACGGTTGGGACATAGAAGGGGATGCGCTTCTAAATAAGTTTGGGAACAGCTGGTTTAGAATTTGAACAATAAGGACATTTATCATAAATCAGTTGTGTTTTATTCTTCAGATTATCTTCATTAACAAGTCTAATGTCCCACTGTCAAATTAATCTGAGACGTTTGAGCAATCAGCAGAAGGAAACAACAAACTGAAAAACAAATCTATCACAGTGGAAAGGAAGGCATTTTAACATGTTCAGTTTCATGTTTCCATCCCAAACACCACACAGCTGGTCGTGATGTATGACAGGAAAAAAAGAAGACATGTAATGCAGTTCCGGAACAACACTCACAGAACTGATGCTCTCCGGGTCGGATTTCACTCTCATCACAGGAAGTCTGCAGCTCCACAGAAAGCTGGATGATGTGTTGTAGACCTGAAACAGACACAACAAAATATTTGTGTAACATTAACTAATAAAATGTAGTAATGTAGTATGATTCTGTTACTTTCTTTTCTTTCAGCAGATTTACTTCCTTTTATATTTTAACTGATTAACTGTGAGAAAAAAAATCTTTTGAAATGAGATGAGAGACTTATAAATAAGAAACAGTCATTTTAATTTTCCACACGGCTGCACTGAGTCCAGCGAGCACCTGATGAGGGTATGTCCTCTGGGTCAGTGGTGAGTCTGGGGCCGTAGAGTGTAAACAACTTTGGAGAAATCTGTTGGTTTTATCCCTCCCCCCCTTGTGGCAGGTAGTGGACCTGCACCTGATCAGAACTAATCAAATGAGCAAATGAGTTCAACAAAACCCTTCCATTTACATCAGAAACTCTAGATCTATAAAAAAGTGTACCCCCCACCAAAAAAAGTAAAGGATACATCTACACCCAGGCAGATAAAAACAGAATGAAAAAGCGGAAGTGCTGCCTGAACAGTCTGGTGTAGTGAACAGTGACGCGGTTGGAGGCAGAGTTGTGACTTGCAACTTGTGTGATTGGGTCAGAGGAACGATGGAGGGATGAGAGCTGTCACTCAACTCCTCTGGCTCCTCAACATGAAACATGAAACATGAGCAAATATGAACATAAAAAAAATGTCTTTTTCTTCTTTTCTTTTCAAACTACATTTCATCTGGCAAGCTGCTCCCCAGTATGTCGGGCATTGTTCCCTTTGTGACAGGGTTGGTTTGTTCATCTGACTCGCAGCACAAGGTGTCGATTGTCACTGATGAATGCTGGGAGTGAAAACAAAACACAGACCCACAACTGTCAGAGCAAAACACAGGAATATCATCATATGATATCATAAATCTGGTTTGGATAAAGCTTTTTGTTAAACTGAAAATGAAGCTGATGAGCCAGAATCATGAAGAACTGCACCTTGTTCACATCTTCTCCTGACTCTGTGTTGACTCTGTGCATGTTCTTACTGTGAGGACTCAAAAAGGACTGTTATCTAAAAAAAACCTCAGTACAATCATTAAAAGATATAAACAGAGATAATATTTGAATGTATAGAAGCAGCAATAAAAGTCCTTCCAACCACCTGATCATAACAGCCACAGTTAGAGTGATCAGTCCAGCGGACACGTCCACTGCTGAAGTCAAGGCAATCGCCTTTAAACGACCTGGAATTATAAAGGTTATCAGCATGACTGGAAACAAAAGCAACAATGCACAAATGAAAACAGAAGTACAACAAGCTAAAAATGAAGAGAAGACAGAAATAGAAGCAGAAAAAAAAGTGAGTAAAGTAATCAGTGCATCTGTGAGTGTCTGTCTAGACTGTTTCCAGCTCGGATTTCCAAAGCTGCATTTCTTTCAGCTGTCTAGACTCAAATAGTCATTTTCCACAACACCTCATCTCCTCCTCCTCCTCCACTCCTCCTGCTCTTACAGTGAGAGTGCTGTACATGACTCAACGTGAATCATAGAAAAACAGTCAGAAATCATGAGACAATGAAAACCAGATCCCAGATCAGGGATGTTTCATCATTTTAAACACAGAAATCACATCAGAAAATCATCTGAAGCATAAACACCCACAAATACTTCAAGTCACTTTTTCTCAAAATGTCTGTGCTGACCAGAGACGTATCTGTAAATCTGAATCAGCTGTTTCACCATCAGTGATGTGTTTTCTCCTGCTGATAGGGATGTAGAAGGTCCTTCAGACTGAGTGTGACTGTGTTAATGAGTCAGACGACGACAGTAAAAACAAAACAAGTTTTTATAAACATTCAAACAACTGCTGAAACGATTTACACAGAGAGAAATGTAACGAGGGAGCAGGTATGAATTATCATCATGTCACCTCGGACTTTTACGGTGAGGACCGGAGAGTCGCCGATTTGATTCCTGGCCACGCAGTAATACTGTCCGCTCTCACCAGGACTGACCTCTGAGAAGGTGAAGACCAGACTAGACTTGGTGGCCCAACAAGGAGAAGATTTCTTCGTTGAAGCTTTACTGGTATCGTTGGTCTCATGCTGTTACTCAGGAACTACATTTTTAATGTGCTAACATTGTACTGAGCCTCCATCTAGTGCCAGTCCACTGCTGGGTTGGTCTGACTGCTGCAGGTTAGGGTCAGAGGTCGGCCTGCATCCACCACACTGGAGGGACGAGCCAGAATCAAAGTGTTCTTGGGAGGATCTTGAGAGAGAGGAAGACGTTAACACATATGAACACACAATAAAGTTTGAGGTAAATCCAAGATAGAACAAGAAGAGACTTCAAAGACACAAAGATCACAAGTTTAACCAATGCATTCATGTAAAATTCAACATTTTCATTCTAAATAATTTAATATGTCTCTTACTTACACAGAACCGTGAGTGAAGAAACGAGGGAGGTTTGAGATCCGAGTCGGTTTGATGCCTGCGTGGTGAGCTCGCACAGACGGGAAACTCAGGCTCCGAACATTCCCTTTAACTATCACCTGATCACTGATGATATGATACCAATCATACCTGCAGAAGAATGTGTGTAGTTGCTATGATCATAATGAATCATCAAAAAAAAAAAAAGTGACAATAATGAAAGTAAGAATGGTGTAAAATCCAACCAAAACATTCAAAGTTTGACAGATAGTTGTTGCTCTACCTGCTGAGGAGGTTTGGCATGACTAACACAGCTCAGGTTCATGTATGAACCTTCCCTGATGTCTCTTTGAGGACTCAACAGGACACGCGTGTCCTTCAGTGAATCTTAACAAGAGAAAGCAGAGTATCATTAGCAGCTTGGGTTCATTCCGTTGTTGGTGAAATCTGTTTATCATAACAATGTATGTATTCAGTTGACAGACTGATTGAGCAGTCTGTCAACTGAATGTTTTTCAGGTCTGCTGCAAACTTAATTTTAGAACAGAAAAACTAAATGATCTGCTTGTGTCAGTTCTGTTGCAATCTATTTAATAGACTAATAATTATTATGGGGTGGAGGCTGAATGGAAAACCAATTAAATCTGTACTTAACATACAGGTGACATTGAGGAAAATCAATCTGGAGCGATCTGTTCCCAGCGAATTACGTGCCACACAGTAATACTCTCCTCCGTCTGTGTGTTTCAGGAAGGACAGGTGAAGCTGAGGACTAAAGCTGTCGGGGATGCTGCTGCTCTCCGTGTCTGCAAAGACGAGAACGTCAGAAAACTGTACAGAAACACAAAACTTCCAACCCATTGCATGAGAAGACTAACAAATCCAAGGTAAGACTGAGTAAAGACATTTAAAACTACAACAGAAAATCTGAGATGTTGTATTAGTAAGTGTTGTTAAACTGCACCTTTGAACCATGCAAAGCTCTCAGCAGGTGGAGCTGCATCACTGCTGCAGGTCAGAGTGACCAACTCCCCTTCAGGAAATATTGATATAGAAGTGGAGCGAGGACCATCTGTAGCAACAACCATAAAGATAAAACATATTTATAGGCTGGAGAAATAAAGAAATCTGAAATACAAACTGTTTGTACCAGATTCACAATGTAAACAATCCTTTTTTAGTATATACTGTAGAAGCAAATATACACTCACCGGCCACTTTATTAGGTACACCATGCTAGTAACGGGTTGGACCCCCTTTTGCCTTCAGAACTGCCTCAATTCTTCGTGGCATAGATTCAACAAGGTGCTGGAAGCATTCCTCAGAGAGTTTGGTCCATATTGACATGATGGCATCACACAGTTGGCGCAGATTTGTCGGCTGCACATCCATGATGTGAATCTCCCGTTCCACCACATCCCAAAGATGCTCTATTGGATTGAGATCTGGTGACTGTGGAGGCCATTTGAGTACAGTGAACTCATTGTCATGTTCAAGAAACCAGTCCGAGATGATTCCAGCTTTATGACATGGCGCTGTCATGGTTCGATACCAGGTGGGGTTGTTTTCGTGCTCCAGGGGTGACCCAAACTCCAAACACACACAGCGAGGAAACAGGTTTTGCAGTTTAACAGTGTTTAATTATATACAGTGCTCAAAATACAGGGAATGCAAAACTGTACACGTGGTGACGAACTCAGGACGGAACAGGTGCAGGACAGGAACGGTCCTGGGTTGTGGAGAGAGAGAGGTTAGTGACAGGCTGTGATACCAGCTGCGGTGTGCGGGGATCGTGCTCGTTAAACTCACGGTTGACGTGTGTGTCGTCCAGCTGTGAGGAGGGATCCAGAGATGCTGCCGCGGGGGTGGTGATCCAGACTGTCAGTATAATGGTAGGAGATCCGGATCCGGGTGCTGTTCGTGCTGACGTATCTGCAGCAGGGGTGACAGCAGCGCGCTGACCGGGAAGGTGTGGATCCAGAGGAAGCCAGAGACAGACAAGGAGCCAGAGGGAGAGAGCTGGTTGCGAGATCCAGCAACAGAGCTCTATTATATCCGTGCGAAGCCAGTCCTCACGATAGGCGGGTAGATGACCACGCTGAGGCACTGTAAGCTGGAGAGGCGCTCCAGGACAGCGGGCTAGACACAAGGGAAGAGAAGGCAGGTTAAACACTGCTAGAAAAGCTCCTGATAATAATACTGGCCACTCTGTTACCACGGTAGTTAGTGGAACAAACTGGCGTCTGTCTCTTGTTCCTCCTCTGCTTAAGTACCCAGCTCTCCTGAGCTGGGTAATGATCCACACCTGCATCCACTGATGATCTGCTGCCACGCCCTGCAAGACAATTAGGCACACAAACACCACCCACCAGCAGCAGAGATCCTGACAGGTGCATTATCCTGCTGAAAGTAGCCATCAGAAGTTGGGTACATTGTGGTCATAAAGGGATGGACATGGTCAGCAACAATACTCAGGTAGGCTGTGGCGTTGTAATGATGCTCAATTGGTACCAAGGGGCCCAAAGTGTGCCAAGAAAATATTCCCCACACCATTACACCACCACCACCAGCCTGAACCGTTGATACAAGGCAGGATGGATCCATGCTTTCATGTTGTTGACGCCAAATTCTGACCCTACCATCCGAATGTCGCAGCAGAAATCGAGACTCATCAGACCAGGCAACGTTTTTCCAATCTTCTATTGTCCAATTTCGATGAGCTTGTGCAAATTGTAGCCTCAGTTTCCTGTTCTTAGCTGAAAGGAGTGGCACCCGGCGTGGTCTTCTGCTGCTGTAGCCCATCTGCCTCAAAGTTGGACGTACTGTGCGTTCAGAGATGCTCTTCTGCCTACCTTGGTTGTAACGAGTGGTTATTTGAGTCACTGTTGCCTTTCTATCAGCTCGAACCAGTCTGGCCATTCTCCTCTGACCTCTGGCATCAACAAGGCATTTCCGCCCACAGAACTGCCGCTCACTGAATATTTTTTCTTTTTCGGACCATTCTCTGTAAACCCTAGAGATGGTTGTGCGTGAAAATCCCAGTAGATCAGCAGTTTCTGAAATACTCAGACCAGCCATTCTGGCACCAACAACCATGCCACGTTCAAAGTCACTCAAATCACCTTTCTTCCCCATACTGATGCTCAGTTTGAACTGCAGGAGATTGTCTTGACCATGTGTACATGCCTAAATGCACTGAGTTGCTGCCATGTGATTGGCTGATTAGAAATTAAGTGTTAACGAGCAGTTGGACAGGTGTACCTAATAAAGTGGCCGGTGAGTGTATATTTTCTATAACATGTTTTCCCATTAACATCCTCCAACACTTAGAGACAGGTTCTTTTTAGCCTGGAAGACAAATATTCAAAACATATCGTTGGTTTTAATGATTACCAAAATGTTTTGTTTTTGCAGGTTGTTTTAGAGAACAAACAGCTGACTGAGTTTACTTTCATCCCAGATTCACAGAGAGAGCTGGTGACTCAATGTTCTGCGGTGGGACGGGTCGACAGCTGTACGTTCCAGAATGCTGCTGGTCAAAGTGATAAATAATCATCCATTTCTCAAAAGAGCCCAAGTTTAGTCCATTCCTGAGGGCAGAATATCATAAGTTGCTTTGTTTATGTGGTAAAGAGCAATGTGTCTAAAATAAAAACCTGTTTAGAGACACACAGACAGAATGAAAGGATATTACAAATCCTACATTCTGCTAATGTAAAGACATAAACAACCCAAATGCTACAGCACCGTGTTTAGTTTAAGCAGTTTTATTAATGTGAATGCTAATTTGTCAATACTGTGATGAGACTGAATTAAGAAAAAGTAACTATTCACATTATGAAGTTTGTTTTTAAAATGATTCCAATTATTCTGTTTGAATTGTTCCAACTTCTGTACATACAATATAAAAGCACATTGACTCACCTGTAGAGTGTGAGACTCCTCCCTGGAGCCGCACATCCTCTCACCTGGCAGCCTATAAAGACGGTTTCTCCTAACCCACACATGTTGGCAGGCCTAGCTGGATGTACCTGGACCTGGAGGTCTGGGACAAACATTCATACTGGCTGCAGCCCTGACCTGTTCAGACGTCATCATTTACCATGTGAGATGCAGCAGCTTTAATCAACATGAACCCACCTGTTACACCAAGTGTTATGGTGTCAGGGGACGTCCATCTACCTAGCGGCTGATCTGTCTCAAACCTGAAGAGAAACTGACCCGCATCAGTCAACTTCACACCCCGAATCTGGACTGAACATTTGGAATAACTTCCTCCAGTGTAGCTAAAATACAGATACACTGTCAGAAGTAATCTCAGTTGTGTGGGAAAAACAATAAATATGACATTTAGACTCCCCCCATCGTGTGCGTCCACGGTATGACAGGCTGATCTGGTTGAGGTCGGTGCGGTGAGCGACCTCCCTGCGACCTTCTGCAGACACACGGAACCACATCACTCGTTTCACAGTGTGACCTGTGGAGTCCAGGCTTACAGAACAAACACAGTAAAATACATCTCAGATGAGAGAAACTAATGTCAGGTTAAAAAAAAACAAGAAAACTGACACATAAAACGAAAACTGTGTATTATTTTAGGATGTCAGTGGATATAATGCAGCAATTAAAGCAACAGGTTTAAATTCTGTTTTCTAAGAAGAAACGAAAAACAAAGATATTATTTACCTGATGGGTAGTCATAGCGACAAGGCAGAGTCAGTGTAATTCCCGGCGACACACAGCTCACCCTCCTGGAAAAAGTCAGACTCCACCTGCTTTGAGTACTGGCAGGAAACAAGTGGATACGTTAAGAAGCATTAAAATACTGAACTGTGATAAATACTAATATGAAATTATTCTAGATGTAAAAAAATTAACCGAATTAACCAAACTCAGATGGTCACATTTGAAAAAACAAAATTAAACTTTGGTTTAGATCATTTACTGACTTTTAAATCCAAAAACTGCTGGTGATAGAAAACAGGCTCTTGTTAGTGCATAAACTATATCAAATAAATTACCGTCATTTTCATTTTAGCCAAATGAGAAATGAAGCATAAAATACCAGAATGATAATTATAAATAAAAAAACTTAAAAAAAAACAAGCATAAAGAGAAAAAAATCCACGAAGAAAGAATACACAGTCGAGAGAGAGTCCTGGAATCATGAATTAAAAGAAACTAAAAGCTGTATAAACTATAATCACTTTTAGAAAGTCCCACAACTAACTCTTCAGTTCAGGGAGGGTTTACAATAAAGAGGTGAGAATGATCCTGGATGCAGTCGTGGTGTCATCCTACTGACTGACAACCTTGCACAAATGGAAATAAATACTTCTATATAAACCTTGGCGTAAAGACAAGGGCATGGCTCCTTGAAGTCTTTCATTGACTTTTTAAACCTGCTCACTTCATTTTTTGTTATATGCAAAATACAAATCTTGCATTACAAACAAATATCCAACACTGTAAATTCCCTTAAAAAATCTAAAGTATTTCCTAAACTTTAATTATTCCAAATTTGCTGCACACACTAAAAAGCTGTTGTTTCTGGTAGAACTGATTATTACCTGGTAAAGCTGTTAGGATGGTTCCCAGAACTAACACACCTGCCAACATCTCTGCTGACACGAGCTCTGTAACTTCCCCCGAGTAGAAGAAGAGCAGGACAAGAAGGAAAGATGACCAAAATACTAACCCCCAAAAACTAAACTTCAACTACTTCCACATGAAGAACTCACTGTTCAGATCATCTACATTCACCTCAACCAGTGAAAGAAACAGACACCTGAAGGATGTGGAGGTCCTGGTGATGCCGAGGTGAGGAGGTTTTATAACAGTGAGATAATGTTTGGTATTGGCTGGTGGTGGATGGGAGGAGTAGACAAGGGGATGAAAAGTAGAGGAAGAGGAGGAGGAAGAATTGTGGATTTGAAAGAAAACTTGTCTACTTTCTCTATTTTAACCCCTTGAACTTCATTTACTTTCCACTTATCTCTCTGAAACCATTAGTGAAGGTTAGTAAAAAATGGAAATTCCCTTTTTGTGGAACACAGAATGTGACACTCTTGTGATTGTGTCACTATCACGTCTCTCTCCTCATTTCCTGCCTCATCTATTTTGTGCCCTACATTGTCCTTAAAATAAAGGTCAAACAGTTTTTTTTTTAAAATACTGGAATCATGACTTCAAACTATAGTGTGTTATTTCTTTACTGTGGCTTCACCTGTTTACAGAGTGATGTGATTCATCAGATTTATTTTATATCTCCAGAGGAGACCATCACACATTTGATTATTTTTTCTGACAGTCAAACCCACAACTCTGTCATGGGTCCACTCTACGGCTACCAAGCTTCTAATTTCGTCTGTTTTTTCGTGATTTTTTGTTGTTTGTTTCTTTAAAAGTAGCAATCACCTTTTCTACACTTTTTTTATAAAGGCTTCATAAGTAGAAGAAAACAAAAAATTAAGACTAAAGTTATGACTGTTGAGTATAATGTCACACCTGCACAGTGGAACCCAGGTGTTGATGTAACGCAGAGACACAATAAAACATGATGAAGAAACCAAACTTAACATCATACTGACTGAACAGATGATAAGCAAACCAGAAACAACAAAGTAACTGAGAGTGTGACTTTATTTATTCTTCAGAAGAGTCTGATTGCACATGACTTCAAGCCTGCCTAAAGCTATAACTTTAAATGATGTAGTTCTGCAGTTTTCCCCCAGCAGCTACATAACTGAGTCAAACTGGACAGAAAACATCCGCTTGTTGCTGCTAATTAAAAATTCTAGATTGAAAAACTTTCTCACTAACATTTTGTTACATCTTCCAAATAAAATTTAATGTAATAAACATGGTTTGATTAAAGTTTGTCAAACAGACAAAGAAGACAACAAGGAATTGAAAAATGTCCAAACTAGCTGTGAATAAAACACAAAAAATGGTCTCATGAAGGAAAACAGTAACAAATAAAAAACACAAATAATTATTTTGCCTCTGAGCAACATTAAAAATATAGATTAACAGATTAGTTTTAATTGGACAGATACGTTTTAGTTAATTTGAGCTGAACTAGTTTTAAAAAATGTTCCTGCCATTTTAAAACAACTCCAAAAATAACAAATGTCAAAGTAGTTCAAATTAACATGGTTTTATGAACATTTTAACCGCTGACAGTTTCACATTACATCATTATTCCATCAGAAATATGACACTTCTGCTGGAAGTGCTGCAAATTTACAGGGAGTTCAGACAACTGCTGCAATTTGCACTTGGAAATAATGTTAGAATTTTCTTTAAATGACTGTGTTATGCAATGTTTATAAAACAGTGATTTTGTGAACAGGTAGCAAAATCTTTGAGACTTTTATTGCAGCATCAAAAGAAAAGATTATTTACATTCTATATGTCTGTTATGGGCTTGTTTTAGTGTCAAATACATGCACTGTTAGAACATGCACTATCAAAGTTGTGGGTTTAACTTTATTTTGCTTATGTTTTCATGAGTGTTTTGCCAGGCTTCCTGGGATTTTATTCTGAAAGTTTTTCTTGTTTCCTGTCCTCTTTGTTTCCCTGTATACTTTAATAATCTTTTAGTCAGAGTTTTTCCTTTTTGGGGGGTTTAGTTTCAGGGATTGTTTTGTTCTGTTTACTGTGTATTTGGTTTGTAGTTTAAAGAAGCCATTTCATACAAATTTGATTTGATTTGATTTGATTTGAATGCTTTATTTCAAACAAGTGCAAAAAAACAAAAAAAACAAAAACAAACAAACAATAATCAAGACAATAATACACATTAATGTGTCCGAAAAGGAGTAGGACGAAGCATAAGCTTATTTAATCCTACCCCCTCTTCTCCTCTCCTTTAACATAAAATTCATTTCTATGAACTACAAGGTACGAAAAAGAAAAGAGAATAAACAGATAAGTAACAAATAGAATTATTGAAAAACACCCGATGGTAAGGCCCCTTCCTCTTCCCTGTACCCAGTGAAAACCATGTTCTTATATTGTTTTTTAAACTGGATCATGCTTGGACATTGCTTGAGCGCCACACCCAACCTGTTCCACACCCTCACTCCACACACAGAAACGCAAAAACTTCTTAATGTTGTACGTGCCCATTGATGTTTTAAATTGTGCTCCCCCCTCAAATCATAATTCCCATCCTTATTGAAAAACATTTTTTGTATGTTACCAGGAAGTGCCTTATGTGTTGCTTTGTACATGAGTTGTGCTGTTTGAAAATGAATAATGTCAGTGAGTTTTAATGTTCTGGATTTTAAGAATAGTGGATTTGTGTGATCTCTATAGCCGGCATTGTGAATTATTCTTATGGCTCTTTTCTGTAGTATGGATAATGAATTTATTGTACATGTGTTGCCCCAGACCTCTGCACAGTAATGTAAATATGGTAGTATGAGCAAACAGTAGAGTATGTGGAGTGATTTGTGGTCCAGAATATGTTTGGCTTTGCTCAGAACTGAAATGCTTCTTGATAATTTACTTTGTATGTGTTTTATATAAGCTTTCCAGTTAATCTTTTCATCTATTATAACCCCCAGAAACTTATTTTCATACACCCTTTCAATATCTACCCCATCTACCTGTATATGTGTGTGAATGTTCTTATTGCAGTTACTGAATATCATGTATTTGGTCTTACTTAGATTTAATGATAATTTGTTCCTGTCAAACCACGTTTTTAATTTGCGTATTTCATCATTGACCCTCCCCAGCAGTTTGTGTAAATCAGCCCCAGAACAGAAAATGCTAGTGTCATCTGCAAATAATACTAGTTTAAATACTTTCGAAACTTTGCGTATATCATTTATATAAAGAATAAACAGTTTTGGACCCAACACTGACCCCTGGGGGACGCCACAAGCAATGTCCAAGCACGACGACGAATATTCACCCACCTTCACCAATTGTTTCCTGTTGCTCAGATAACTCTTCACCCAGTGCAATACTAACCCCCTGATCCCATACCTTTCAAGTTTATTGATTAAAATGTCATGGTTGATTGTGTCAAATGCTTTTTTTAAGTCTATGAATATTCCAACAGAGTGCAGTTTATGATCTATGGCATTGGTGATCTCCTCAATTGATTCTATAAGTGCTAATGATGTTGAATGGTTTGCTCTAAATCCAGAAAACACTTATTAACAGACCTTTTAATCTGTCTGCGTCAAAATTCGGGTGGTTCCGGCTCCTTCCGTCAGGCTGCTTCATCAGCAGCTCATTCATATTCATTATTCAAATTTGCTGGACTCTGATTGGCTAACAAACTAGCCTATGAGAGCAAGGTATTGCTGGGTTTCACATGACGTAGCGTTGACGTCACCAAATGCAGATGGGGGTCAGGAAGTAACCGCCGCTGCACAGAACCCTGCTGAACTCTGTTGATTTGGCTTAAAAATGCCCCAAATCTGTGCAGTCTACGGTTGTTGCAACCGCTCTAATCGGGAGAAAGACAAATGTTTTATTCGTGTCTCGAAAGTCGTGTGCCACAAAGGTCTTAATTTTAATAAACTTACTGAAAGACGACGGCAGAAATGGATCACTTATCTCGAGCTAAAAACAAGAGGCACAGAAACGGACAATGCTAGAGTTTGCAGCGATCACAAAGGTAAGGGTTTAATAAATGTTCTAGCGTTTTAGTGAACATTTACTTAGAAACACATCTACAAAGATGGCAGGTAAACAAGTTTTTCTCTGGCCACAAACCGTTTTAATGGGGGTTCTGTGGATCTCTGTGAATGGTTGACCTACATTATAGAAATATTTAGAGAGAAATTACTTAAAATCAAACAAATCTAATAGAAATTTGGATTTTAAAAGGCATAATAAAGTATTTACATGTAGATACTAGCACATAAACACACTCGTTATTAGCATTAGCAATAGTATTATTATCATGAATTAAAAGTAGCACAACTCACAACTTACCCGTGCAAAAACAAGACGACAGCCATTTAAAGCTTCTCTGGATCCTAAATCGTTGACCCAAACTGATACAAAATAGTTGTAGGCTTCCAGGCTTTTGAAGGCTTTCATTTGATTTGCTGTGTAAAAAGAGGTGCGCAGGACGAGATAGTTTGTTATGTCGATAGCTTCAATACAGGGTAAATCCTCCAGACTGTATTTAAAGTCCAATTTTTTAAAACTATACATGTCATAAATGAAGATATATTTTTTCGCGATATCGCGTCTGTGCTAGTCTATTTAAAGCCTTATTATAGTTGCTTTCCAACATCGCGCTGTGTTGTTGTGGCCAAGTGAAACACTTCCTGACCCCCATTTGAGTTTTCCGCGGCTTCCATGTCACATGAGTGAAACCCAGCAATACTGTTTCTTGGCACATGGCAACGTCAAACGTCGTGTCTTCCTGTTTGCTACATCTTATGCTACAGCTTTTTAGCGAGCGACATGTTAGGCATGGTTTCAACTGTGAGAGCTGCCGAATACTAACAAATAAAGGAGTTGTGACGAAACAGATACAGGCCATTCAAACTCGGGTGTTATCGCCACCTGCATAGTTTGAGGGATTAAAACTGATAGAGAAGTTGTTGACCTGTTTGAAAGTAAGAACACCTGTGGAGCTAAAATATTCAACCCTCAGAAAAAATGTTTTTTATGGAAGGGCCTCTTTAAGATGTTGTTATCCTCTCTATGTTTCAGTCTCTGGTTTAACTTTTACACATTCCATCTCTGTACTCATTCTGGTTTGTCACAGCTGCTCATCATTCCATCCTGATTAGATTCTGCACAGCTGCTTCCATTCTACAATCACCTGTCCTCAGCTTAAAGAGGCCCTTCCATTAAAAATGTTTTTTCTGAGGTTTCTGTTGAATATTTTAGCTCCACAGGTGTTCTTACCTTCCTAACATTTTTTAGATATAAAAATGTTTCATATTACTGGTTAATAATTAAGAAATAACCACAAAGTCCTGAAATTTGTATGAAATGGCTTCTTTAAAGTAGTATACTGAATAACTTTTCTGCAGCGGTGTCTCAGGCAGCTGTTGCTCGGACCGGTGTTCTGCAGAAATATGCTTCCTGTTGAGATGTGCTACTGATCCCTTCTGCACATGTGCCGTTCTACAGTATTAACTTCAATAAACAGATTTATCATTTATTTTTGTTTCTATGTTTTTTCATAAATACATTTAACCTCCCAAATAAATTCACCCAGGACAGGGAAACTAAATATGATGTCATTTTTACTTTCTTCGCATTGTCAAAGAGACAATTCGTACTATGGCAGCATTTTTCTTCAGGGCAGCATAAATCATCAGAACACCACTTCCAGTTGCTACTATTGCAAAGCCATCGGAGGCGCACAGAGGGATGTTTAAAATGAAGCTGAACATCTTTTTTGGTGAGTATCCACTTAGACAGTAGCTTAAAGTTTTAAAAGTTATTTTGTACTGCTTTAAATACTTTGCTCAGTCAGTTTGTTGTCAGATCCTCACCTTGTATATGTCCATTGTTGCCTGTTTGTCTCCTGTAGTAAGTACCTGGTTTTGCAGCTTTTTGTTTTTATAACCCCCTCTGTTCATCTTTTGAACCATTTGAACTATTTTAAAGTGTCTCAGGGGTCTTATGGTGTTTTTGCCCAAAATCACAAAACCTGTGTCGTTTTCTAGGAAGTTGTTTCTGCATAGCGGCAGTAGCTTGTTAGCAATTTGCCTCTGTAATGTGGGTGGAAATGTAGTGCAGGATTCTCTGCCCCTCCCCGTTGCTGAGAACTCTGTTTTATACTAGTGTTACTGCTAGCTTACAGCTAGCGGAGTAGGAGCTTGTGGCCTACCCAGTGCATTTTCTACATCATAAATCCAGTCTTTTTTAAATGCAACTTTGCGTCTGCAACTAAATCACAGTGATTTAAATTGAGAAATACTCAGAAATGCTATTTTGAGTTTACATTTCTTAAGATACGTCCTCTAGCATCAGGAAAATGCCACATGTTAACAACATGGAAAAACACTATTTTAAACGAAGGGGTCTTTAAAGTATTTTATGTTAATTGTATTCTTTAAGTTTTTGAGTCTTCCTACAATTGGGTCTTACACCACTCTAACACATGACATGCCTTCAAGCAGAAAGGTCTTGGTTTATCTTGAACCCAGGACCTTCTTGCTGTAAGGCAACAGTAAACTACTCCACTGTGCAGCGGCCTCAATATTAGTGTAAAATTTAAACAGCACGACTTATGGAGCTACATGTATGGTTAATTTGTAAAACAAAACCAGGCCTGCTGGCATACATTAATACACACAAGTCAAACAGACACTGATTCAGCAGCCCAGATGTCTTCTTATCCTCTGCTTTAATTGAGAGCTGTTGGCACTGAAAGTTACCCACAACCAGACGTGGGGCGGTTCAAGACCTTTCAGTCAACTGTGTCCACTTAGCTTGATGAGTCTAAATGACTTTAACATCCCACTCTGCCACAACTTGGCCAATAGATGTCAGTTTAGCGTCACAACTCGTCCAATTGGCTACTTACCCGAGCTTTGACCCAGAAGTAATGATGATCCACAGTTTAACATATATGTCAATCTCTGTTTGCAGGCATTCAAGCACAGGAAAAGAGGAGGTTAACTCGAAGGTTTCAAAGATGATCTTCACAGAAACCTGGAAATGATCTGTGACGAAAGGCTTATCATGTGACTGATTGTGAGGATCATGACTGGGGACAACATGAGGACCCTCTGATTTGAGACTCGTGCTGCCAGACTTCAAGGCCTGCAGGTGTACTTTTCAATACACTTTAAGAAAAAGAAAAACAAATATAGAATTAAAAAGAAACGTGTTCTTCATCTGGCTCAAACTTACAAAAGATGTCTGTGTAATATTTAGTGGAAACTCTAAAACAGCAGCCACAACAAGGAACAGATCATCTTTGGTTGGGATGTAGTTAAAATCCCCAGGACATGAGTTAAATGAAAAATATATGCCAGTTTACAGTTTGCTAGGCTTGATTATGGTTTGGGATTTAAAATGGGGCTCTATAGGGTGTTCAAATTGTGTGATGACTTTGGTCTCTGGCAGAAAAGTTTTTAAAACAATAACCCCCAACCCCCTTCCAAATACTGTCTGTACTAGGCTGAGTATGATGATTGGTGGGCTTTGAGTATAACCTGTAACCACAGAATGACTTCAAAAGGATCATGGCACACTAATAGGTCAAAGCCTGATGTAATCTTAATAGAAAACAGGCCGGACTAAATGAATGAAGAGAAACAGATGGATAGAGCTAGATTAAGTGTGACTGACCACAAACAGAGAGAGAAAGAGGGTGAGAGAGGAAGGGAGGAATGAGAGAGTTAAAGGTGAAAGGTACAAGAGGGGGAGGGAGGGGCACTAAACACAATCAGACAAAGTTGCAAAAAAAGAGAGGAAAGATGTGGGAAGGGAAGCAAAGAGAGTTGAGAGGGAAAAAAGAGGAAGTGTCAAGATAGATAAGAGTTACATATGTTAGAGAGATGGAAGAAAGTGTGTGAGGGAGTAATAGGCAAATGTTGGACAGCGTATCCTGCCCCACGGTAGGGAAGATATCCATCCACTGACCGCAATCCGCAGGCCAGATGAAGTGTGACCGTCTGGTGGTCAGACTGGACCTGAAGATTTTCCGCTGTTGCAAAACACTTCCTGCCTGCTGTTTTGGTGTAATGTGACCACTCACAGTTTGCTCCCCTGCCATGCTTTAAGTTGTACAATATGTTATTTCTACGTTATTTCTTATGCCCACAGAATAGACTCTTAGCTCTCCAGGCCCTCCAGGCTTGGACGAGCTCCACATGAGAAAATAATGATCCGACTGTCCAACATGTGTTAGTCTTCATATTGAGTGGTTCTCTCCGTGGGGGGAAGTGAGGGCAAGAATGACGATGATCAGAGCTGCAATCAGATCTGACAAGGTGATATGTCGTCCCTGCGCTGTCTTTTAAAAGCTTCATATGACGACTTGATGAGCAAGATCTTTGCCAAAAGAATCGCAGAGCCAGCGGGGAATTTAATAAAAAGAAATAAGGAGAAACTGTGGGACAGAAAGACTGACTTCCCCTCTAGTTTAACTGCTATCAATAGCTAAAACACACAGTATTTAGTCACTTACACACTTGACTTTACAAATAAGCCAAACTAAATATTGGTGATTTCTTAAAACTCTTAAATCTTTGAAACGTATTGAAGCTCTATTAAATTTATCCTGGTTTTGCTCATTCCTGTCCCATTCACAAACTCTGCTGCAGGCTCGGATTTCTGCTCCTTGTCTGCCAAAGACCTGTTTGTGGCTGCTGTGGTATTCCACGCAGAATGAGTCATGTCTGGTGGTTATTATAGGCAGGCGTTTTGTCACCCCCCAACCCTCCGACACTCACCCCGTCTAGTGGCAGCAGACAAAATTACATGTTGTTTTGAACCTCATCCAGCATAGCTGACTATGATCGGGTCTCATTTACCCTGGCAGGATGAGTTAAGAGCACATTTTTGTTTAGTGGTGTAAGAACATTCTGCATTTAGGGATGATGATACACCAGAAATAAAACCCAAAATAGATGCATCAGCAGTGAGCTAAGCATAAATATGAATGCTATATTTAAAACCTAAGGATTCACTCAGCGTGATTACAGGAGCCATTCCCAGCAGTCAGTAGGTGAGAGGCCTTTAAAAAAACACAAACACAAAGACACACAAACACGAACTCAACCTTTTGCATTTTTTTGTTTTGTTTTTTATTGTGGGAGAAACATGAATATTCCACATAGAGAAGTATCAGCTGAGATTCAAACCTGGGACCTTCTCATTCAGAAGCAACAGCGAAAAATCCTGAGAGGTAAAATAAAGTACATCCAAAATTAAAATCTGAATTTTTATTAACATTAGTTCATTTGGTGGCCAATATAATTTTATATAGGCTGAGTTTCACTTACCTTGAATGTCAGAACTGATCTGATGTCATACCCAACTTTACTGTTCTAGTTTTGTTGGAAAATCAGTAGGATTTCATTATTCTGCCATATTTCTGTCTATTTTATACATTTAAACATAAAGCAACATGTTTCCTGAGAGATGTTGTACAGTAAAATGGGTGTGACAGAGTTTATGAGAAACAAAGTTACAAAGATGAAAATAAATATTTAAAACTCTCAGTTTTCCATGCATGGAGCAGCCATATAGGATTAACAGCTCTGGTTTGGTCCTGAATGTATAACATTTCTAACTGTGAAGCATTTATTTAATATTTTTGAGTTGGAACTTGGAAACCTCCTCTTTCGAGTACTTACAGACAATAACGGTTTCCGAAGCCCGAGCAAAGTCAGCGGTGGAGGCGGAGTTATGCAAACTAACATCTAACTAAAAGGCTGTGTTTACAAACCCTGTATTTTAGTCTACTTAATCCAGGACAGAAGAATAACAGAACTTTAACAGACACAAAGCTGAAATATCTGTTGATGAAGATAATTTCAGTCTCTTGCCTCTTCTTGTTGCATTGTTATGTTGTGAATGCGACTCAATAGACTCACAAAATAAAACCAGTTATGACTCCATCACTCGCTGGTTTGGCTCTGAAGCCCCGTCAGTGGTTAGTTTAAAAAAAAAAAATGTTTGATGTCATTATAATGGACAGAACTCAAATTCCTGTAGTCTTGTCATCACAGTGATGGATAAGCAATGTTCAATTTTTCCAGAGAACCTCACAGCAAGAAACCAAACTCTTCTTTGAGATTTACTAATTACTAGTATTTTTTAAAACAAAAACATGATACTTCCAGAAAGGTCAGAATTTTGTTTGAAATCGGAAACATTCAGGTAGTGATAAATGAAATCTGCAAACCGGGTGTTTTATTGGAAATTGTTTATTCAAATAAATGAACAGTAAACTGCCTGAGAAACATGTAAAGTTCCATCTGTGTTGTTTTTGAGAAGAAGAGACGAGCACGTCTTGCTCATTTCTTCTGTCTGTGAATCTTGACCTTTCTGCTGTGGCACAAATTTTCTACTCTAAGCCAAATTATCCGTCTGTCTTTATTTCTTATGTGTTCAAATTTGACTGAAATCGATTTCCTGGTTGAGACAGAGTGAGAACATGTGTGTCTCCTGTACGGAGAAGACGGCGCGTGTGTGTCCTGTCTGTGATAGCTTTCCCATGTGCAGAGTCCCTGAATGAAACTGAATAAAGTCGGACAAGAAGGAAGCCGTCAGGTCTGGGCTACTGTCAGAAACCCTCCAAGACTGTGTTCTTCCCTTCCTCGTCTCTCTAGTTCAGCAATAAACAAGGAATTCATCTCTAACTATACACTGACTGAATTTATTATTTTGAGTCAATTTTGACACAAATTCAGACAAAAAAGTAACCTCAAAACACTTTACTAACAAGACCGAGTCACATCAACCAGTTTAGACTCAAAGCCAATTACAAACAATCACTGAATATGATGTAGATAATAATGTGGTGAATAATAAAATTCCAGAAAATAAAAAGTTTCCAGAGAAAATCAGCATACTGTGTTGGTTAATTTTAACACGACCCCCATCCCGAGCTGCATGAACTGATAAGTGTGGAAAGGAACATCTCCCATTGAACAAGAAGAAACCTCCAGCAGATCAGTAAAAGTAAGATTAAAGTACAGATGACAGAGCTGGAGAATGTTAACATGACATGACAAAACAGGATCTAAATAAGCAAAATAATGAACTTAAAAGCAAAATCATAAAAAAGTGGCAAAGTGTGACCTGATCAGACCAGATTCATGATGTAAGGCCCCTACAGATGGGATAATGACATCATTACACTCCCTGTGACATACATGACCCATTAGATCATGAACAGTTTGGAAAAATATCTTCAGTGTGCAGATGATCATGATACTGCAATACTGACCCCTCTTTCCACAGACGCGCAACGTTAGTGATGCGTAATATGTGCCTGATAGCCGCTATCAAAGTCAAGGAGACCATTTCCACTGGGTGCAAAGCAGCATGCATGAGACGCGTCTCAGAAGTGTAGTGTCGCTGGTATTCCATAGAAGTTCTATTTTTTATGCCATACGCTTCTAAAACGCATCAAGCTCAGCAGCTTAGTTTGCACCAGACTGGAAATCAGGCGTTTGTGAAAATTAAAAGAAAATAAGTTTCAAAATAAAAGGACACGTGCGGATATCTGTTTGTGAGACTAAGAAAAAATACATGACCTGTGACAGGTTTGAAGTCTGTAGATGATGTGAAAATAAGCCACATACCTTCTGGGTACATGTTGTCTCTCTCCCTGTTTTTTGTTGTGTACTGATGAAATCACATCTCCTGGGATCAGCTGGATTTACGTGAGTGATGCGCGTGTGAAGCGCTCCTGGTGGGAAGGGACACGCGGCTGATTGCACGAGCAAAACGCTACGTGTTGCTGACGTGTTTAGTGGAAAGGAGGGGTGAGTCCTCACTAAAAAAGGTTTTCCTGCGTATCCTCCACCTTCACCAATTAGCTCCCAGGAAGTCACGCTACACTGTCACAACCCCCACACCAACACAACTGCCGTGATCATCAGTATGAAAACACACAAAAGGAGATCATGCAACGTGATTACAACCCTACTCTGTATGGGCATGGCATTTCAAATTCTTGATGACCAGACCACACCAGATTGCAGTAGCCTCACTTTTTGTTTACAAAGCCAACAATGTATATGCTGCCACTACAGTAATAAACCATCACAATAAGGGTTTGGAAACTTTGTGGATGTTCATATCACACCTGGTCATGCATAATGGCCCCGACCCTTCAAAGACTGTCAAAGACTGAGGCATTCAACTTTAATTCAGTGCATCTACATTTTTTGGAGTTTGTTTGATAAAAAATAACATAGTATGTCTTTGTGTCTGAATGTTTTCACCTATACAGATTTAAAGGGGAATCAATAGCTACGTTTACATGGGTACATTTAATCGGAATAAACGCCCAATCGGATAAAAAAGACGTCATGTAAACATGTCAATCAGAATGTTTTGATCCGATGCAGCCTGATCAGAAAGAAATTTACTTCCGATCGAGAGGGGTGGTTTTGTCCGATCTTCATTCGGATAGACGTGCATGTATACACCCATTCAGAAAGAAAGGGTGAAAAAAGCCCACTGCGCATGCGTACAACTTCAGCGTGACGTCTTTCTGCTTTCACAGACCCAAGTAGAAAACATGGCGGGAGGTAAACAGAAGTGGTCTGCTGGTGCAGTCATCCTGTCATCCTGCTCTCCTCTCCTGTGGTGGAGGAGCAGTAGTAATATGTATTCAGCCTCTAGCTTGGTTAATGCGACCAGTAAAAACCCAAACATAAAGGTAATCACCTGCAGAAGGTCCATATTGGGGATAACGTGAGTCAGATCGAGCACACGATGGGGCGGGAAAGACGTGCAGAAAGGACGGAGTTTGTTTACTTTCTTTTCTTCCCCCGGAAAGACAACTCGCTGTGCGCATGCTCAACTCATTTAACCTGATTGAGTGCTTGGTGCATGTGTACTCATGGCATGATCAGATCATTTCAGTTAGTGTCCATGTAAACAGGGATTTGGGAATTCAGATCGACCAAGATTTTAATCAGATTGGGGAAATTTGGCGCATGTAAACGTAGCCATTGAAAGTGATACAGTACAAGGATGCCCAAAGAGGAGAAAAATGTGTTTACTGAAACAAAAAATCTGTTGGCCTGTGATAAATTTACCACAACAGATAAATGAATAATAAAAAGACTGTCAAAAACTTGAAATTATAACAAATAAATCTGTTCAAAAGTAAGATATCCAAAATAGAACTTATCGTTGGTGCACTATAGAGAGGCAGATAGAAAATCTTTCGGTTTCCAGTCCCACCCTGGCAGTTTTTTGGCTACGTTCCCTGTTTTCATGTCTTTGACATGGAGCTCGCTCAGGCCTGGACTTTCCTGCAATCCCAACCCGAATAACCTTAACCTAAACCCTATAATTAGTTCTTTTGGAGGGAAAACAAACCACACAGGGCAATTTTTTTGGTAATTGACTGCAAGTAGAGTTTAAATGGTCAGAGACAGATACACACAAAAACACGCACACAAATAAGAGCAGTTACTTCTATACGCAGCAGTCGGGTGCAGCTGCAGCATGTGCGATAATGAGGCAACCCTTAGAGGGACTCATCTGGATTGTATTTTATCATCTCTCTGGAAACGGTCCTCTGCTTTAAGACAGGAGTGTTTGCTTGCAGTCAGCTGCAGCATGATGTCATCCCACATAACGTTAAAAATCAAGGGAAATAAAATATATTTAATGACATGTGACAGTGCATAAGCACAGTGGGTCCCTTAAACATGGAGATGTTTGTGGTGCAGACAGATTTAGATCTCTGTGTTTGTCTAAATGGAGATTTTTTTTTCTTTCACCTGTTGTTGGTTTTCAAAACACGATCAACAGCTAAAAATATGAAACATCCCTTGTTTTACTTTTTGTTTTTTGACATACAAAAACACATAAACAGGATGTTGAGTTTGCTCTGGTAAAAACCAAAAAGTACCAAACTCAATGGAGTTCACATTTCATATAATCTTCCAGGTGTTCTACTTTTCTAATGAGTTTCAGTGAACCACTGACTTCACAGCACTCAACTGGTGCTTGTTCCTCCTGGTGAGGCTTGAATTACTAACCCCACATCTGGACAGAGGAGTTCTACAATACACTTACACTTATAGTACAGTTCTACAGTACACTTACAGTTTTACAGTGAAAACATATGCAGGTAAAACACTATAATAGCACACGTCAGACAGGGCAGGCCATGATTTCTCACATCTCCTCAAACTCCACAGATAAGTTGAACTTCTCGTTACTCCTGCATGCTATAAATTATTATGTTTAAAAACAGTTATTTTTATCCAGGTTTTAAGGTAAGATTAGGAGGTTCAGTGATAAAAACATCTTTCTTCTAGTACAAATGGAGAAACTACAGCTTTGATTTGCAGTGACCAGGACAAGCAAAACACTTCTCCTCATCCTCCTGCTGCCCAGTGAAGTCAGTCACACTTTTAGAGAGAATTATTTTTCACTTTTCAAGGTCTTTCCTGTGGAACGTGCTCAACTGCAGCGCAGCAGTAGAACTGTCATAAAATACCGTATGAAGTAAGAAATGTTTGCACTTGACCTGCCATAAAACTGCCTTTACCCTTTATATTTATTTGTAATACATCATCTCGTTCACTGAAGGAAACTTTATTCCAGAAAAGAAGTTTGCCAACGAAATGATCTTTGCTTAGTTCAAAATAATTCTAATTCGATTACATTTATAGAAGATGAGGACATTAAACTGTATTACATTTGTTGTGTATGTATTACAACATGCTGGAGTTTCAGATGTTGAGGAATAAAAGCAAAGAAAGGAATTCTACATTTTTGACTTGGAATAAAAACAAATATTCAATCTGGTAGAATTTAAATGAGTAAATAATATATTTCATTGTTATTTTTAACACTGTTTTGCCTATTATTGTTTTCTTTAGTAATTGTTATGTGCTTGTCTCTTCATGTTGAGATAAGTCCAGAATAAATGAAACTATATTTTTTCACCGACATTTCCAAACTTTTCTTGTTAGTTGTCAAACATGTTAGAATCAATGTTAATTTTAGTTCAGGTTTAGATGATACAAATAATGTAAAAGAAAAATCTATGTGAGTGAAAACTAAATGTGGTGTGAGGCTCATGCAGGAGTTGTGACCTTCAGAGGATGATCTTGCTTGTTGACTGATTGATTAAGCATCAGGACTCCAGTAACCTTAAATAGAATTAAATGGGTACAAAATGTATGGAGGTACAGACAGATGGTACTTGTTGCAAATTTTAATGATCGTGGTCTGGGGTTCCTCTCTGGTGACATGGATGCTGAGCTGAGATTTAGCTTATTTCTGGGATCTGTAAAATTATCCTTAACAATTGTTTTGTGATTTGATAAAAATTTAACAACCCATTAATGTTTTTTAAAGGTTTTCTGATCACAGTGGTTATTTTCTCTCTCTTTGGTGCAGAGGCTATCGAAGGAACTACTTGGCAATCTTTGTGGCAAGTTTCAGCCAGTAGACTCATAACCACTTTGTACTCTTGTCTCTTTGTAATGTTCTGTAACCCCCAACTATCCCACCCCATCTTTCTTCTGATGATGTGAGCTCCTTGGCATTTGAGGCAGCCAGTCATTACACCATGGAACATATCAGAGCCAACCAGAGTCGAAAGAGTTTGGAAAACTGTAGTGTGCAAGATTTTATTTATTGTTGTCTTTTACAGTAGACAGACTCTGTTAACATAAATCATTTGCCAGTGATTAAAGGTTGGGCCAGATCTTAGTTTATCTTAGTAAGTTCAAACTGCCAAGCTGCTGCATTCAGCAGCACTGGCTCTGGAAATGATTGGAGTCAACCAGAAGAGCGGGACGGCTAAGCTCATATAACCACTGAGGGAACGACAGGGAGAAAACACGAGCGGTAGGCAGAGGTGGTTGCACGCATGAAGGAGGAGAAAAATCAGTGAGAAAACCTTCCAGAAGTTTTCAAAGAAAGTTAAAAATACAGGCAGAGGTGAAGAGGAGTGAGTCAGGTGGTCAAATGGTTCCTGCCACCTCATTAGTGGCGATGACATCACAGCCAATTTCTCTCTCAGACAGCTTCTAGTCCAATACCACGGCTCCATCAACTGAGAGCTGAGGCAGTAACAGAGTGTGGAGAGTTGCATCGATGTTGTCAATAACTCAAAGAGAGAAGTAGGCTAGATCTGCTCTCTGATTAAAGAGGTCTCTTTTTTACAGCAAAGAAATTTCAGTTTCAGTGTTTTAGTGCTACTAGTTCTCCTGGTCAGAGATAGCAGAATATCTGCAGCTGGATGCATTAAAATTTGTCTGAAGACAAATATTCTGACCATTTTAGCGCACAAACCTCTCGTTACTGTTTGAAAGAAGCTTTCTAAGTGGTTATATGGAGTGCCATTTGTAAAGTTACACAGTCAAAAATTAACAGCAATATTTTTGGTTATTTAGTCTGTCAGGAGCAAAAAATGGTGTTAATTTTTCAAACGCATATTTTCACGATGGTATTCATTTATTTATAAATGTTACGTTTACTAACTAAATATTTAGTTTGCAAGCTAAATATTTAATTTTAAGTTAAATATTTATTTTACAAATTAAATATTTAATTTGCAAACTAGATAGCTATTTATTTCCCAACCTAAATATTTAGTTTCCAAAATAAATATTTAGATTGAAAGCTAAATATTTAGCTCCAACCTAAACATTTCACTAATATGTCAATTCAATTGCCGATCAGTGGAAGTGAACTGTCTGTTAGCATTCATTCGGCAGTAAGCAGAATTTTGAGGCCAATTTGACTTCTTACTAGTTGCAGTGTTTTTTGTTTTTTTTTCTTCGACCTAAAGCAGACCTTTATTCTACTCTGGAAAAGAAAAGCATTGCACAGTTGATACTATTCTGAGTATAAGCAAGCTAATTTGCACCTAATTAAAAGGAAATCAAGATTGTAACCTTGTTCACACAACCCAATGCGGTGACTTTTCAATAACAGAAGAAGCCAGGCATCAGAACCATGACTTGACAGGACTCTCATCGAAATCCTGTCAGCAAAAGATCACCTGAAAAAAAACTTACAAAACTGAACAGATAAAGTTTGTTTCAACTGTTTGATTACAAACAGATGAAATCAAAGGTAAATGTGTCTCAGGGTTCTCCTGACTTACTTTTAAGAGCAAGAGGACAATAATTGTCAAGTCAGGTTCAGTTCTCCTTAAAGGTGCAGTATGATAAGGTCTAATTCTTATACGAATAAAATAAATAATACAATAATACAACACAGTAACGAAAATGTACTTGAGCTGTAGGGGAGCCAAGATGACAGCTGTCGTGCAGATTTTCTTGTTGTACGTCCTTCACAAAATAACATCTGTCAGACATCTGACCAAACAGACTAAGACTTCTTTTTTGTTATTAATCCCACCTGCAGTCACCTGTTGAGGGAGGAGCATCAGAGCAAGTGATGTAAAGAGGCTGAACAAACTGATAAAGAAGGCTGGTTCTGTTCTTGTTCTGAACTGGAGTCTTGTCACGACCTGCCCAGGGGCAAGACCAGGGTCGTAACAAGTCTCTTGAGAGTCAGAAGCTTCTTCCGATCCAACACAGACCACTACAGGAGATCCATCCTGTCCACAGCTAGAACCCTCTACAGGAGATCCATCCTGTCCACAGCTAGAACCCTCTACAGGAGATCCATCCTGTCCACAGCTAGAACCCTCTACAGGAGATCCTTCCCGTCCACAGCTAGAACCCTCTACAGGAGATCCATCCTGTCCACAGCTAGAACCCTCTACAGGAGATCCTTCCAGTCTACAGCTAGAACCCTCTACAGGAGATCCTTCATGTCCACAGCTAGAACCCTCTACAGGAGATCCTTCATGTCCACAGCTAGAACCCTCTACAGGAGATCCTTCCCGTCCACAGCTAGAACCCTCTACAGGAGATCCATCCTGTCCACAGCTAGAACCCTCTACAGGAGATCCTTCATGTCCACAGCTAGAACCCTCTACAGGAGATCCTTCATGTCCACAGCTAGAACCCTCTACAGGAGATCCTTCCCATCCACAGCTAGAACCCTCTACAGGAGATCCATCCTGTCCACAGCTAGAACCCTCTACAGGAGATCCTTCCTGTCCACAGCTAGAACCCTCTACAGGAGATCCATCCTGTCCACAGCTAGAACCCTCTACAGGTGATCCATCATGTCCACAGCTAGAACCCTCTACAGGAGATCCTTCCTGTCCACAGCTAGAACCCTCTACAGGAGATCCATCCTGTCCACAGCTAGAACCCTCTACAGGTGATCCATCATGTCCACAGCTAGAACCCTCTACAGGGATCCATCCTGTCCACAGCTAGAACCCTCTACAGGAGATCCTTCCTGTCTACAGCTAGAACCCTCTACAGGAGATCCTTCATGTCCACAGCTAGAACCCTCTACAGGAGATCCATCCTGTCCACAGCTAGAACCCTCTACAGGAGATCCTTCCTGTCCACAGCTAGAACCCTCTACAGGAGATCCCTCCTGTCCACAGCTAGAACCCTCTACACGAGAACCCTCCCGTCCACAGCTAGAACCCTCTACAGTAGATCCTTCCTGTCCACAGCTAGAACCCTCTACAGGAGATCCATCCTGTCCACAGCTAGAACCCTCTACAGGAGATCCTTCCAGTCTACAGCTAGAACCCTCTACAGGAGATCCTTCATGTCCACAGCTAGAACCCTCTACAGGAGATCCTTCCTGTCCACAGCTAGCACCCTCTACAGGAGATCCTTCCTGTCCACAGCTAGAACCCTCTACAGGTGATCCATCCTGTCCACAGCTAGAACCCTCTACAGGAGAGCCTTCCAGTCTACAGCTAGAACCCTCTACAGGAGATCCATCATGTCCACAGCTAGAACCCTCTACAGGAGATCCTTCCCGTCCACAGCTAGAACCCTCTACAGGAGATCCATCCTGTCCACAGCTAGAACCCTCTACAGGAGATCCTTCCAGTCTACAGCTAGAACCCTCTACAGGAGATCCTTCCCATCCACAGCTAGAACCCTCTACAGGAGATCCATCCTGTCCACAGCTAGAACCCTCTACAGGAGATCCTTCATGTCCACAGCTAGAACCCTCTACAGGAGATCCTTCCCGTCCACAGCTAGAACCCTCTACAGGAGATCCATCATGTCCACAGCTAGAACCCTCTACAGGAGATCCTTCCCGTCTACAGCTAGAACCCTCTACATGAGATCCTTCTAGTCCACAGCTAGAACCCTCTACAGGAGATCCTTCCAGTCTACAGCTAGAACCCTCTACAGGAGATCCTTTATGTCCACAGCTAGAACCCTCTACAGGAGATCCATCCTGTCCACAGCTAGAACCCTCTACAGGAGATCCATCCTGTCCACAGCTAGAACCCTCTACAGGAGATCCATCCTGTCCACAGCTAGAACCCTCTACAGGTGATCCATCATGTCCACAGCTAGAACCCTCTACAGGTGATCCATCCTGTCCACAGCTAGAACCCTCTACAGGAGATCCTTCCCGTCCACAGCTAGAACCCTCTACAGGAGATCCATCCTGTCCACAGCTAGAACCCTCTACAGGTGATCCTTCCTGTCCACAGCTAGAACCCTCTACAGGTGATCCATCATGTCCACAGCTAGAACCCTCTACAGGCGATCCCTCATGTCCACAGCTAGAACCCTCTACAGGAGATCTCTCCTGTCTACAGCTAGAACCCTCTACAGGAGATCCTTTCCGTCCACAGCTAGAACCCTCTACAGGAGATCCATCATGTCCACAGCTAGAACCCTCTACAGGAGATCCTTCCCGTCCACAGCTAGAACCCTCTACAGGAGATCCATCCTGTCCACAGCTAGAACCCTCTCCAGGCGATCCTTCATGTCCACAGCTAGAACCCTCTACAGGAGATCCTTCCTGTCCACAGCTAGAACCCTCTACAGGTGATCCATCATGTCCACAGCTAGAACCCTCTACAGGAGATCCTTCATGTCCACAGCTAGAACCCTCTACAGGAGATCCATCCTGTCCACAGCTAGAACCCTCTACAGGTGATCCATCATGTCCACAGCTAGAACCCTCTACAGGAGATCCTTCCTGTCCACAGCTAGAACCCTCTACAGGTGATCCATCATGTCCACAGCTAGAACCCTCTACAGGAGATCCTTCCCGTCCACAACTAGAACCCTCTACAGGAGATCCATCCTGTCCACAGCTAGAACCCTCTACAGGAGATCCTTCCTGTCCACAGCTAGAACCCTCTACAGGAGCTCCATCCTGTCCACAGCTAGAACCCTCTACAGGTGATCCATCATGTCCACAGCTAGAACCCTCTACAGGTGATCCATCCTGTCCACAGCTAGAACCCTCTACAGGTGATCCATCATGTCCACAGCTAGAACCCTCTACAGTGATCCTTCCCATCCACAGCTAGAACCCTCTACAGGAGATCCATCCTGTCCACAGCTAGAACCCTCTACAGGAGATCCTTCCTGTCCACAGCTAGAACCCTCTACAGGAGATCCATCCTGTCCACAGCTAGAACCCTCTACAGGTGATCCATCATGTCCACAGCTAGAACCCTCTACAGGAGATCCTTCCTGTCCACAGCTAGAACCCTCTACAGGAGATCCTTCCCGTCCACAACTAGAACCCTCTACAGGAGATCCATCCTGTCCACAGCTAGAACCCTCTACAGGTGATCCATCATGTCCACAGCTAGAACCCTCTACAGGAGATCCATCCTGTCCACAGCTAGAACCCTCTACAGATGATCCATCTGTCCACAGCTAGAACCCTCTACAGGCGATCCTTCATGTCCACAGCTAGAACCCTCTACAGGAGATCCATCCTGTCCACAGCTAGAACCCTCTACAGGTGATCCATCATGTCCACAGCTAGAACCCTCTACAGGAGATCCTTCCCATCCACAGCTAGAACCCTCTACAGGAGATCCATCCTGTCCACAGCTAGAACCCTCTACAGGAGATCCTTCCCGTCCACAACTAGAACCCTCTACAGGAGATCCATCCTGTCCACAGCTAGAACCCTCTACAGGTGATCCATCATGTCCACAGCTAGAACCCTCTACAGGAGATCCTTCCTGTCCACAGCTAGAACCCTCTACAGGTGATCCATCATGTCCACAGCTAGAACCCTCTACAGGTGATCCATCATGTCCACAGCTAGAACCCTCTACAGGAGATCCATCATGTCCACAGCTAGAACCCTCTACAGGAGATCCTTCCCGTCTACAGCTAGAACCCTCTACATGAGATCCTTCCCGTCCACAGCTAGAACCCTGTACAGGAGAACCTTCCTGTCTACAGCTAGAACCCTCTACAGGTGATCCTTCATGTCCACAGCTAGAACCCTCTACAGGAGATCCATCCTGTCCACAGCTAGAACCCTCTACAGGTGATCCATCATGTCCACAGCTAGAACCCTCTACAGGAGATCCTTCCCGTCCACAACTAGAACCCTCTACAGGAGATCCATCCTGTCCACAGCTAGAACCCTCTACAGGTGATCCATCATGTCCACAGCTAGAACCCTCTACAGGTGATCCATCCTGTCCACAGCTAGAACCCTCTACAGGTGATCCATCATGTCCACAGCTAGAACCCTCTACATGAGATCCTTCCTGTCCACAGCTAGAACCCTCTACAGGTGATCCATCATGTCCACAGCTAGAACCCTCTACATGAGATCCTTCCTGTCCACAGCTAGAACCCTCTACAGGAGATCCTTCCTGTCCACAGCTAGAACCCTCTACAGGTGATCCATCATGTCCACAGCTAGAACCCTCTACAGGTGATCCATCCTGTCCACAGCTAGAACCCTCTACAGGAGATCCTTCCCGTCCCCACCTCGAACCCTCTACAGGAGATCCTTCCTGTCCACAGCTAGAACCCTCTACAGGAGATCCTTCCTGTCCACAGCTAGAACCCTCTACAGGTGATCCATCATGTCCACAGCTAGAACCCTCTACAGGTGATCCATCCTGTCCACAGCTAGAACCCTCTACAGGAGATCCATCCTGTCCACAGCTAGAACCCTCTACAGGTGATCCATCATGTCCACAGCTAGAACCCTCTACAGGTGATCCATCATGTCCACAGCTAGAACCCTCTACAGGAGATCCATCCTGTCCACAGCTAGAACCCTCTACAGGTAGTCCTTCCTGTCCACAGCTAGAACCCTGTACAGGATATCCTTCCTGTCCACAGCTAGAACCCTCTACAGGAGATCCATCCTGTCCACAGCTAGAACCCTCTACAGGTGATCCATCATGTCCACAGCTAGAACCCTCTGCAGGAGATCCTTCCTGTCTACAGCTAGAACCCTCTACAGGAGATCCTTCCTGTCCACAGCTAGAACCCTCTACAGGAGATCCTTCCTGTCCACAGCTAGAACCCTCTACAGGTGATCCATCATGTCCACAGCTAGAACCCTCTACAGGAGATCCTTCCCGTCCACAGCTAGAACCCTCTACAGGAGATCCATCCTGCCCACAGCTAGAACCCTCTACAGGAGATCCTTCCTCTCCACAGCTAGAACCCTCTACAGGTGATCCATCATGTCCACAGCTAGAACCCTCTACAGGTGATCCATCATGTCCACAGCTAGAACCCTCTACAGGAGATCCTTCCTGTCCACAGCTAGAACCCTCTACAGGTGATCCATCATGTCCACAGCTAGAACCCTCTACAGGAGATCCTTCCTGTCCACAGCTAGAACCCTCTACAGGAGATCCTTCCTGTCCACAGCTAGAACCCTCTACAGGGGATCCTTCCTGTCCACAGTTAGAACCCTCTACAGGAGATCCTTCCCGTCCACAGCTAGAACCCTCTGCAGGAGGTCCTTCCTGTCTACAGCTAGAACCCTCTACAGGAGATCCTTCCTGTCCACAGCTAGAGCCCTCTACAGGAGATCCTTCCTGTCTACAGCTAGAACCCTCTACAGGAGATCCATCCTGTCCACAGCTAGAACCCTCTACAGGTGATCCATCATGTCCACAGCTAGAACCCTCTACAGGTGATCCATCATGTCCACAGCTAGAACCCTCTACAGGAGATCCTTCCTGTCCACAGCTAGAACCCTCTACAGGAGATCCTTCCCGTCCACAACTAGAACCCTCTACAGGAGATCCATCCTGTCCACAGCTAGAACCCTCTACAGGTGATCCATCATGTCCACAGCTAGAACCCTCTACAGGTGATCCATCCTGTCCACAGCTAGAACCCTCTACAGGAGATCCTTCCTGTCCACAGCTAGAACCCTCTACAGGAGATCCATCCTGTCCACAGCTAGAACCCTCTACAGGAGATCCATCCTGTCCACAGCTAGAACCCTCTACAGGTGATCCATCATGTCCACAGCTAGAACCCTCTACAGGTGATCCATCATGTCCACAGCTAGAACCCTCTACATGAGATCCTTCCTGTGCGCAGCTAGAACCCTCTACAGGAGATCCATCCTGTCCACAGCTAGAACCCTCTACAGGAGATCCTTCCTGTCCACAGCTAGAACCCTCTACAGGTGATCCATCATGTCCACAGCTAGAACCCTCTACAGGTGATCCATCATGTCCACAGCTAGAACCCTCTACAGGAGATCCTTCCTGTCCACAGCTAGAACCCTCTACAGGAGATCCATCCTGTCCACAGCTAGAACCCTCTACAGGTGATCCATCATGTCCACAGCTAGAACCCTCTACAGGTGATCCATCATGTCCACAGCTAGAACCCTCTACAGGAGATCCTTCCTGTCCACAGCTAGAACCCTCTACAGGTGATCCATCATGTCCACAGCTAGAACCCTCTACAGGTGATCCTTCCTGTCCACAGCTAGAACCCTCTACAGGAGATCCTTCCTGTCCACTGCTAGAACCCTCTACAGGTGATCCATCATGTCCACAGCTAGAACCCTCTACAGGTGATCCATCATGTCCACAGCTAGAACCCTCTACATGAGATCCTTCCTGTCCACAGCTAGAACCCTCTACAGGTGATCCATCATGTCCACAGCTAGAACCCTCTACAGGAGATCCTTCCTGTCCACAGCTAGAACCCTCTACAGGAGATCCATCCTGTCCACAGCTAGAACCCTCTACAGGTGATCCATCATGTCCACAGCTAGAACCCTCTACAGGTGATCCATCCTGTCCACAGCTAGAACCCTCTACAGGTGATCCATCATGTCCACAGCTAGAACCCTCTACATGAGATCCTTCCTGTCCACAGCTAGAACCCTCTACAGGAGATCCATCATGTCCACAGCTAGAACCCTCTACAGGTGATCCATCCTGTCCACAGCTAGAACCCTCTACAGGTGATCCATCCTGTCCACAGCTAGAACCCTCTACAGGTGATCCATCATGTCCACAGCTAGAACCCTCTACAGGTGATCCATCCTGTCCACAGCTAGAACCCTCTACAGGTGATCCATCATGTCCACAGCTAGAACCCTCTACAGGAGATCCTTCCCGTCCACAACTAGAACCCTCTACAGGAGATCCATCCTGTCCACAGCTAGAACCCTCTACATGAGATCCTTCCTGTCCACAGCTAGAACCCTCTACAGGTGATCCATCATGTCCACAGCTAGAACCCTCTACAGGTGATCCATCATGTCCACAGCTAGACCCCTCTACAGGAGATCCTTCATGTCCACAGCTAAAACCCTCTACAGGAGATCCTTCCCGTCCACAACTAGAACCCTCTACAGGAGATCCATCCTGTCCACAGCTAGAACCCTCTACAGGTGATCCATCATGTCCACAGCTAGAACCCTCTACAGGAGATCCTTCCTGTCCACAGCTAGAACCCTCTACAGGTGATCCATCATGTCCACAGCTAGAACCCTCTACAGGAGATCCATCATGTCCACAGCTAGAACCCTCTACAGGAGATCCATCCTGTCCACAGCTAGAACCCTCTACAGGTGATCCATCATGTCCACAGCTAGAACCCTCTACAGGTGATCCATCCTGTCCACAGCTAGAACCCTCTACAGGTGATCCATCATGTCCACAGCTAGAACCCTCTACATGAGATCCTTCCTGTCCACAGCTAGAACCCTCTACAGGAGATCCATCCTGTCCACAGCTAGAACCCTCTACAGGTGATCCATCATGTCCACAGCTAGAACCCTCTACAGGTGATCCATCCTGTCCACAGCTAGAACCCTCTACAGGAGATCCTTCCCGTCCACAACTAGAACCCTCTACAGGAGATCCATCCTGTCCACAGCTAGAACCCTCTACAGGTGATCCATCATGTCCACAGCTAGAACCCTCTACAGGTGATCCATCCTGTCCACAGCTAGAACCCTCTACAGGAGGTCCTTCCTGTCCACAGCTAGAACCCTCTACAGGTGATCCATCATGTCCACAGCTAGAACCCTCTACAGGAGATCCTTCCCGTCTACAGCTAGAACCCTCTACAGGAGATCCTTCATGTCCACAGCTAGAACCCTCTACAGGAGATCCTTCATGTCCACAGCTAGCACCCTCTACAGGAGATCCATCCTGTCCACAGCTAGACCCCTCTACAGGAGATCCATCCTGTCCACAGCTAGAACCCTCTACAGGAGATCCTTCCCGTCCACAGCTAGAACCCTCTACAGGAGATCCATCCTGTCCACAGCTAGAACCCTCTACAGGTGATCCATCATGTCCACAGCTAGAACCCTCTACAGGTGATCCATCATGTCCACAGGTAGAACCCTCTACAGGAGATCCATCATGTCTACAGCTAGAACCCTCTACAGGAGATCCTTCCCGTCCACAGCTAGAACCCTCTGCAGGAGATCCTTCCTGTCTACAGCTAGAACCCTCTACAGGAGATCCTTCCTGTCCACAGCTAGAACCCTCTACAGGAGATCCATCCTGTCCACAGCTAGAACCCTCTACAGGTGATCCATCATGTCCACAGCTAGAACCCTCTACAGGTGATCCATCATGTCCACAGCTAGAACCCTCTACAGGTGATCCATCATGTCCACAGCTAGAACCATGTGTTTTGATGTAAAGTCTGATGTCTGAGGCTGTTTTGCTTGAAGCGGTTTTTCTTTGGTCTGAGTATGTCCTAAATGAGACACCATACACCACCCTCATTTTACTTGCAATTTGGTCTCCAACCCTTTCCAAAGTTGTCTCATTTTTCTCTCACTTTCTGACTTATAGAAACTAAAAACAGGAAGCAACTGAAACAAGTTCCAGATGGGTGAAATGTCTGCGATTATTCCTTTTTGGCCCAGCAACTCAAGATAGAAAATTTTAAGATCTACTTTGAATTTTCTAAAATGTCTTGAAACTTTCAATCACCCATTTAGATTTATCACCAACACTCAAAACCCAGTGAGACACTGGCTTAAGGTTCATTTAATTAGTTCTCTGGAGCTACTAGGTTATGAATCACCCCTTTTTTCCTCTGGACGTATAACAGACGCATAACGTCTGTAAAGGGTGATACACGTCTGATAGCCACCATTAAAGTCAATGGGACCATTTCCACAGCGTGCGACGCAACATGAATCGGATGCGTCTCAGAAGCATAGTGTCGTCGCCTTTATGTGGCAGTTCTATTTTTTTACGTACTACGCTTCTAAAGCGCGTCAAGCTCAACAGTTTAGTTTGCACCAGACAGAAAATCAGGCGTTATGGTTAGGACACTACAACAACAACAACAACAACAAACTTTATTTATAAAGCGCTTTTCAAACACAGTTTATCAAAGTGCTTTACAGATTTAAAATGACCCCCCAACCCCCCTTTAAAAAACAAAAATAAAATAAAATAAAACCCCCGTCCCAACCCAAGCCATCGACCATACACACACACACACACACACACACACACACACACACACACACACACTTAAAAGCTACAAAAACAGCGGGCTGAGCACAGATGAGCCAGGAAATGCCATCATAGGAGCCATCTGCATCGGTAGCAGCAGATCAGCAGCAGCTGCCAAGGCACCGACCCCGTGCGCCCAGAGTAGGGAGGGCTGGTACCCCCACCTCCGCCCAGGCACTGGGGGGCACCCAGGCAGCCACAGCCGACCACCGCCCCCGGCGCAGAGGGGTCCCGGAGAGGAAAGACTGGCAAAAAATAAGTTAAAATGTAAAGTTTGTAAAATATAAAGTATAAAACAATGAGTGTAAAACAATTATAAGATAGAATCAAGATAAAAATGCAAAGAAACAATAATAAATAATAATGTTAATAAATAAACAGTTAAAAGCTAAACTAAAAATTAAATCAGGTAAAATATGCTAATCAGTTAAAACATGTATTAATAAATAATAATTAGTTAAAAGCTTGGTTAAAAAGGTAGGTCTTGAGCCTGCTCTTAAAAACATGAACGTTCTCTGCGGCCCTGAGGTCCTCCGGCAGCCTGTTCCAGAGGTGAGGGCCACAATAGTGGAAGGACGCCTCACCATGAGTCCTAATAAGAGGACATGTGCAGATTGGTGTTTGGGAAACTATGAAAAAACACATTACCTGTGACAGGTTTGAAGTCCGTAGGTGGTGTTAAAATAAACTACATACAGTACCTTCTGTTGTCATCTTTCTCCCTGCTATTTATTGTGTGTATTGACGAAACAAGATGGATGGAATGCTTAAAGGTGAGATGACATCACTGTTTAAACTGGCGTAAAGCTATTTCATGTAGTAGATATGCCCGCATATGTCAACTCTCAAAAGAATTTGATTAAAAAACTAACAGGGCGGGGGTGTACGGGCAGGTCAGAATCCTCTTCTCAGCAACACGGTTCCTTTCATTAATGATATGTGGGTCTCCCTGGCTGACTTCGCTCTGATTGGCTACAACCATTGCCCGCAGCAAGCCTTTCTTCTCGGCTCCGTCAACAGTCCAGTAACACGGCGAGTGGACGTTTACAACCGTATATGTTCGAGCCTGAAACGTCTTCTGAGGAAGACGGAGGGGTGAACACATAAAACTCAACTAATGACATGAGCGAATAAACAGTGCTGTCAGATGTTATCAATGAAAATAGATTCACAATATGGTATGATAAACCTGTTGCTCACGGACATTGTTGCTATAGCGGCTATCACATGCTAGCATCATGAACTCTTCAGACCACGAACAAACGTTTATCAGGCAAGGCAGCATTTTATTAAATAAATAAACTTACAGGTATTGACGATGTGGTCGCCTCCTTCAGGGTTGGTAAAGAATTTTTAATTAAAATCAGTTTCTTTGACAATCCCAACTTGAATTCACCCAAGTTATGGAAGCAGTCCTCCGTGAAGTGAGCTGAACATATTCTCAAATTGAGGTTATAACTGCGTGGCACTTCTCCATAAATGAACTTCAGCCACTCTTCTCTTGTTTTTTTCATCCTTCGGGAGTGAGTGTAAACTTCCAGCATGGGTTGAGCATCCTTGGACACAACAGGTCCCTGTTTGCGTAGCCATCTCTTCTCAAGTGCAGCAGCACTTGCTAAGCTAGCGCAACGCAACTACCGGTGTATGGGCTGGGGGTGGGGGGGGTGGGGGGTTGGACTGTTTACTTCACTGTGCACTTTTATTGGACGCTATGAAATACGTAGGATGAAATGCCACGTAGGAAAAAATGGTGCTTTCCGATTCAACTGTTTTTTAAATATGAAACAAAGCGGACCGCCCACAAACGGGAACTTTGATACTCGCTTTGGACGTTCACACGGCCTCATCAGTGCACAACACATCATGATATACCCCAAAAACCTCAAAAAAGTGCATTTTGATGTCATAATCCCTTTAAGTGATATGCGTCTGAAATACTCCTGGTGGGAAGGGACGCATGGCTGATTTCGTGAGTAAAAAGCTACGCACCGCTGACACGTCCAGTGTAAATGCAGGGTTAGAAGAGAAGTGTATAACCCGCAAACTTCAAATTTTTACATGATTTCAGCACACAGAAACATTTTAACTTCAGGATTTGACGTCTAGGTGAAAGTCTGTATGTTTTTGCTTCAGGGTTTAGTGTGTAGCAAACAAAAAAGAATGCAAGGTCAGGTGATTGTTAGAGCTCTAAAATGTTAAAACTGAAATAAAAAACAGACTTGATTAACATTTACAACATTTCTCTTTTAAATCTCCAAGTCTAAAATCAGAGTGTAATATTTTCCTAACACTTGATAGCAGCTGAAGGTGAGAGAGAGTCAAGCAATGCTCTTGACTTTCAGCTGTTCCTGTGCAGCAGATCGGAGGCCAGAAGCTGTCTGTGGAGAAACTCCTCACATGTGTGAATCTGTGTAAACGTGTTGCTCCCAAACAAAGAGCACATGTTATAAAATCCTTTCAAGGTGAAATGGCAACTCAGGGAAAATGCACAAGAGAAATGAAGGTAATTTTAAATGAACACCACATAATTGATTGGAAACAGATCTCCATCTTGCAGTTTCTTTATTGCCCCTTTGTGTTCACAAATGCTTTGAGATTCACACAAACTGGATGAGACACGTTCATGCAGCAGGACTCAGATGTATGACGACAACCTTCAGACGCACTCAGACAAATGAGATAAAAGTCACACAGACTTTAATTTCCCAGCCTTCGTTTCATTGTTTTACAGCATTCTGAGGGTTGTCGAATCAAACAATAGCTTTTTACTGTGTGCTTGAACCCGTTGCACCACAAGTGTGTTTGTGAGAAACTCTATCATAAAACGGGATATGAATGGAAAAAACTAAGAGAGCGAGCACGGTTTCTACTGATGTCTTCCAGTTGTGTGACCTCTCTTTCCTTCTGCTTCTTTTTTCTGTCTCTCTGCTTCTCTCAGTTTAATAAGGCCAGCTGTAGAGTCTGGCTCTCTTGGGAAACACAGTAAAGTGTGGCTGGCGCTGAGGCTGCATGAGGCTGAAATCAGGGCTAGTGGTGGGCTGGGGTGGGGTGCAAGTTGGGGGGGCGAGTACTTCCGACCATTTTCCTGATCCAATACACTGAGCAGTCTGGAGCTCTGGCAGTCAGCCACCAGCTTTCTCCCCTTCGTCTTCTTTGCTACTCTTTTATATCCTACTTTTCTAACTTTTCTGCCCTTTTCTTCTTCCTGTCATCAATCTTTTCTTTGCTCCCTGTTGTGGAAACCTGACATTTTTTTAAATTATTTTTAATTATATTTTATCATCCCACTCCAAACATCTGCTCAGTAGCACCATAACAAAGCCTAAAAGTTTTTCTCTTTCACTTACCACTTGCAGTAACAAAGAAGAAAAGACATCATGGACTAAATCTGACTTGCTTGGACTGTTTGTCCCTCGCTAGACACTTTAACTCTGGTACCGTATCAGATCCAGACCTGCTTCCGAGTTTTCACAGGCCCCTTACCCATTCCGGAGTGGTTCAGCTGGGTTAGGACTCTGTGTGTGTGTGGTGTGTGAGAGTTTTGCACGTCTTTTTTGTCAGTTGTGTTTTTGTGTGAGTGTATGTCTGCGAGTAAGATTTGGCCCAGCTTAGCTGGTGGGTGTTTTTTATCAGACTAATGAATAATATGTCTGAGTTGAGAAAAGACTATTGAGCAAAAAGGGAGAAGAGGAAGGGAAAGGTTGGGGGAGGAAATGGGTGAGGTAATGACTATCAGGTGTTCTACTACTGTTTCTGGTGCTGCCACAACTGCTACTACTGCTGTGTTTTCAAAGAGAAAATGAACTTTGTTTTAAATTTTACACACACTACGTATTTTAAATCTCCTGAGCAACAATCAGCATAGTAAGCATCTGATCTGTAAAAGAAGAGGTAAAAACAAAGGTTTGTTATGTAATTTAATGATTTTTAACTTGTAATTCACTACATATCAGGTAGTTTAGGAAAGTCAACATACAGACGCACTGCGACATGCATCATTTCATAAGTTAACAAGTTGACTTGGTAGGTAGTTCTGTTTCTGTTTCCTGTCGTCAGGAAATAATTTTACAGGTTTGTCTCTTTGTTTTCAGTTTTAGGATTCATTATTTTTGCCAGCACCTTTTTTTATGTGGATATTTATCTACTATATCGCTTTGCTTTCTAGTTTGTTAGTTCAGGGTTTAATCATGTCTTGTTATAGTTTATTCTTTTACTCACATTATTTCTTAGTTTATCCTAGTCACAGTTTTTTCCTTCAGTTAAGTGAATTCTTATTATCTTTTGAGTTTCTGTGTTCCATGTTAGTTTTTGCCCTTTAGCTCATGCAGGAGTTTTATTATAATCTTTGTGTCACCTTTACTTCTTTTTTTTCACTCAGTCTTTGCTTTTCTGTTTTTGATCATAGTTTTTCTTTGTTTCTCGTGGTTTTGCCCTTTGGATTTTGTTGTTTTCATGTTTATCTCATTGGCAGTTAAAGTTATTCCTTTTTTCTGTTTTTGTCTTCGCACTAATCTTGTCATTGTTTTCCTGTTTCTATCTGGCGTTTTAATTTTGTCTCAGTCCAGCCAGAGATTTTTCCTTGCCATAGCCTTGTCGACACTTTCCCTTGTTGATCACACGCAGATGCTAATCATCTGTAATCGTGCACCTGGTTCTCATCTCAGTGATGCACCTCCACTGTATATCTAGCTTCTTCTTTCAGTGTTGTCAGATTCCTTCCATGTTCATGTCATGCCCTATGCATCTATTTGATGAACAGTTTTTTCATTAAAGACTCATTTTGGTTTTTATCTGCCTTCAAATAATTTGAGTTTATCTAATGGGTCATTTTTAGTGTAGTTTTTTGGGGTATTGTTGCTGAGCTGAACAGCAGGAGTCGTAATACCTCTCACAGTGTTGATTAGCAACCACAAGGCATGATGGGAGCATCACGTCATCCAGTCTCACTAAAATGGGGTAAATCTGAAATTTATTAAATTGTTTTAATTTCCAAAATCTAGTTTGAAAGTTTTCAGCCACTAAATAAAAAACAAAACAAAAAACACTGTCAATACTTTTAATTCTGTTAAACTAAAAACCTTCTTATGGTCACTTTGAAACTTTGTTACATTTCACTGTTAAATACAATATCTGCTGTCTGACGCCCCAAATAGCTGGAATAATGATAGCCAACTGAAGCTTAAAGGTGATAAAGAGGATTTTGTAGCAAATTTAGATGTCAAATGTACTTTAAAATCATTTTATCAACTTGTAGTGGTCTTGTATTTATGGTTTCCATAAGAAAAAGTTATAATATTCATAAATCATAGACCTGGTGGGGCTTGAAATAAAGTAGCCAATAGATAACAAACCCATTTCGTTATCTATTGCGGGGGGCTACAACGCATGCACACTACTCGAAAAATGACAAACAGCCGTTGAGCTTCTCATTCAGAGCAAAATCATATACAGTATAATGCCTTTAATAAATACTTTAAAATAGATTTCAATCTATGTACTTAAACTGTCCTTTAATTTTTTTGTTTAGTGATCTCAACCAGCAAACATGGTCTTATTTATTAATTTCCAGAGTCTGCAAAAGCGGCTCCTCTTTCACAGTTTTTACATACTGCGCTATAACAGTCCTTAAAAAAATGGGAAAAAAATCTTCTGTATTTACTGACCAGCTCTATGTAACTGAATACCTAAACGAACTCAGTATTTACTGTTATTTTAACCATAATCTTCATTTAAACATCATGACTGACAGACAGAACTTTCCAAGAGGGGCAAGTTGAACAGCATCATGTAAAATCTAGACTGTGTTGAGTTTTTAGGTCAACATTATGATGTAGTTTTATGTAAATTAGACCATTACTTTCATGTAATATAGTTCCTTCCTTTTGGAACAACATTCTTCAGTATAATACAATTATATGATTGTAAAACGACCTCTTGTCATCGTCATTTCCAGTCGAATCTGTTCTCGCCTGCAGGCAGTAATTCAGAGTGAAATGGATGCTGTGTTCGAACAGCAGAACCCTGCTGGGAGATGCAAAGCAGAGGTTGATCGGGCTAATGGAGTACAATGACTGTAACTGGTTTGGAAAAACACAGTGAAATATGTCTAAAATATATATTGACAGACTATTTCTCTGGATTGCATGAGATTGTCTTCATCAATGTTGATTTACACATATGTGATTGATTGAGTGTGATATAGTTTATGTAGTATTTATTTTTAAATATTTGAAATATTGTACTTTGATTTACTTTTTCATTATATTTTATTTTAGGTCCAATCCAGTGAACTAACATATTTTTGTAGCTTGTATTGCAGAATGTGAACCTATTTCACAATGCAGCCATAAAATAGCTCTATAAAAAACGATTCCAGTAGTGTGATTGACCGATAGACCTTTAAAACAGTCCAAAACCAAACTTTTCCTTATTTTTTTCTTTTAAACCAACCATCTCAGAAAATGTACCCACATGTTGTTTCCAGTATAAGGCAGAGGTTTGACCCATCGCTCTGCTCCCTCCATCCTCAGTGTTTTGAGCACTTTCTGTTTGCACTGAAATCAACCGCTGCAACCTCTGCTGGCTTCTGTTCATTCACTAAATACCACAGCATAAACAGCCCAGCTGAGACTGAAGGGTAGAAATAGGAGGAAGAAATGTGGATGCAAGAGGAAAAAAGACAGAGAAACTGAGAGTGATGAATGCTGACGGTAACATTGTGTAACTGACAGATTATTCATTGTGCCATTAGTTTTCAGCAGCAGCTGCTGCCAATCTACACAAAAGATGCATACCAGCAGCAGCAGCTTGGTTTAGAGTTTTCACTAAGGTATAACTGAGGATTACGGACTTCATAGCTAAATTTTACATCTGTTGTCAACCTTTAACTGGTGTACATTTAAATTAGTAACGAAAGCACCAAAGTTACACAATGATGACTAATGAAATTCCAAGATTGGGATAAGTGATAAAAGCTGTTGGGATCTGAATACATCATGTGTTGTGATGTTGTTTAAGTGAGACTAAATCCGGCTGAGTCACTGTGAATCTTGCTCCCAAACAATCCCTGAAGCTCCGGCCACTGCAGAAAAAAAAATCCAGTCTCGGTCGTTATTCACAAGCTCAGTCTGACCTGTCACCTTCAAGCTCTGCAACAACTCCGCCTTTCAGCTTTTTGTCCAGACAAACACAGAGGGGGACGCAGAGGAAAGGAAAGCTATCGCTTTTCTACTAAAAGTACACATTTATCATAGACAAGGAAGTAGGTAAGTAGTTTTCTGTCAGTTAAATTGTAGAAACAGGCAGAAGTGACTAGGTAGAAACACTGAAGAGGTTATCAGAGACAAAACCTGAAAACAAATATTTGAAAAGCAAAAAACAGAAGTTAAATACACTTTAACATAACTTGGTTGTGTTTTTACTCTTAAGTAAGAAATAGCATGTAAGTAATAATTTTTATTTATTTATTCACGGCTGTTTTTAATTCTGCTAAATGACATGTTTTTATCTAATCTGTCTGTCTGTGAGCCTTTTTCATTCTGATGGACTGTGACTTGTGGAGAACTCCGAGGTTGATGGAAGTAATGTTTCAGCGTGGATTTGCCCTGGAACACATCAGCACGCAGCCAAAACAAACTCCAGCCGATGGTTTGCCTCTGGCCTCTGGTCTCCCTGGTCTGCTTTTAGACAGCAGCTGGGGGACTCTCACTGCTTGGAGGAGGAGGGGGGGAGAGGAGGAGCACAACGGTCCTTTAACCCTCCCACTTAGTATAAGAGCAGAGGCAGACTTAAACACTCAGACCGCACGCACACGTGGAGCAAAGAAGCAAAGAAAGAGACAGACGGGGGAGACCTACAGAAAGCAAAACAGCATGAAGCTACCGCCAAAGAGCAGTTTGTGCTAGTTTAGCTTAGAACCAAGCAAACTAATATAGAAATAAATGACAACGCAAGACAGAAAAGTGCCAAAAGGGAAGAAATCTTTACTCTAATTTGTAATTATAAATTTTTGTTTAACTCCAAAAGGAATAACCGAAGAATTTTCAGATTTTTGGGATGTGAAACTTTTAAAAAAATATATTATCGGACAACATCAGGCATCCAAAACTTGCGACCTGCGACTGCAGACCCAGGTTGATTTGACCCAGACTTTAGGATCAACTTTTTGATCTGACTAAAGGAGGATAAAACAGACTCAAAAACTTCTGATTAACCTGCCGAAGACCACCAGCGGACATCATTAGCTGGAAACCTGACATCTCTAGAATCTCTACAGTTTGCTTTGAAGAGCTCTCAGAAGGAGGAAACAGTAGCTGTCACACTGAAGATGACGTTTGCCATGCTACGTACAGCGCCTCCTGCAGGCCGTTTCTTGTACAGCGACATCGCACTTCTGTCAGAAGATGATGATGAAAATGGCAGCGAAGGGTCTGGTTCAGAAGAACGCACCTCCAATTCATCTAACTCTGCATCATTCCGCCTGTCGTCATCATCCCAGTCTGCCTTTCACATCAAGGTGAACAGAAAGAGGAAGATGTGTGGAGGTGGAGGGGTAGACATAAGTAACATGGGGCCCAGGCTGGGGCCCCCAGGGTCGTCCCCTCCAGGGGAAATTCGCCAGAGGACGGCAGCCAACGCACGGGAGAGAGATCGCACAAATTCTGTCAACACAGCGTTCACAGCTCTGCGCACACTCATCCCCACGGAGCCAGCAGACAGGTACACAGATGCTGCGTCATATCATTTAATCTGATGCAGTTTTAATCCTAATCCACTGCTGCTTGAAAGGTCTTCAAAGTATGACTGCATTAAGATGTTACCGAGAAGATGATTTCATGAAAAGTTAAAATAAAACATCTATAACTCTTATCTGTCAGTTCAGGCTATGTGTTGCACCACAGACTGTTAAACCACAGCAGAACTGCATGGATTAATTTCAAATTAAAAGTTTTCAATTATTTGTTTTCACCCAACTTCCTTTGACTGCAGGAAACTGTCAAAAATCGAGACATTACGTTTGGCCAGCAGCTACATCAGCCATCTGGGGAACGTGTTGCTTCTGGGCGAAGGGCTTCATGACGGACAGCCGTGCCACGCGCCTTCACCGCCGTTCTTCCACGTCAGCTCCTCCCCTGGCCGAGGATCCGACCAATCGGCTCAGCCCAAGCACATCTGTACTTTCTGCCTCAGTAACCAGAGGAAAATGGTGAGCTGAAAACAAGTTTAGGAGAAATCAATGAAAAAAGACGGTTTACTGCTTCGATTTCGTGCTTCGTTTATAAAACTAACAGAGTTAGAAAAGAGAAAATGAGGTTATATTAGCAGAAGAATGCATGGTGTGATTTGGGTCAGCTTTGTGTTTAAAGCTGACCTGAGATCAGTGACTTTGCCTGACTGAAGCCAAGGGACTATAAAAGTGCAAGTTACTTTGGAAACCACTTTTGGGGTGTAGGACTGTGTGTAATTGTACTATTGGGGGTTGGTTTTACTCAAACAGCTGGCCTGAAAGTTCAAGGTGGTTCCTGCTGTTAACATGACTTTTATTTTTGCGAGAACTCAGCTGAGAAGTTTATCAATTCAGATTATTAAACACTAATAAATATGAATTTAAAGTTAATCAACAGTGAATATATACAAAGGGGTTTAGTATTTATGACTAAATTAAATGTTTAATTTAAGAATGTATTTTAAAGGTTTTCATCAGAATAATTAAGTTATAGTTACTCCCATTCATATGAAAAGAATGACAAAATTCTTCTTCTGATATATTTTCTCATCACGTTCTTCCCTCTTGTGTGGCTAAGCTACAAAGAAACTAAAAACCAAGCCGAACTGTGAGTTTCTGCTCTTATTTGATTGATTCAGCACAGGAAATTGACATAATCAAAAACACTCTCACATAAGAAAGCCATCGTTCTGATGAGAAATAACAGGGAATGAAAAATTGCCATCGTCCAAATGAAATCAAATATTTACGAGCCCGGCTCAGATTTTGACAAACACCACGGAGAGTGACAGAGCTGACGTCCCACTCAGCCGTCTTCCTCTGCAGCCGTAGCTGTTGCCCATTTAGCAGGATTTATGGGTGAGGAGCTGACATCTGGCAGACTCCCCCGTTACCCCAGCAGTATGTGAAAGCTAATACCCTCCTCAGTGTCTAAACCCAGAGACCCTTTAGCTGAGGGACAACCTGAATCTCAGCAGTCTGCCCCCCCCCCACACACACACATCTCCTCTGAACTTCTACAAGTGAAAGCCTAGACGTCCTCAGTGTCTACAGGCGCCCACGTTTGTGAGACAAGAGGTCTAAAACGTGTCTCATTTTCACCCTTCTGTCTTCTATTGCTTCTGTCTGTCCTCCTAGACTCCCCCGTTATTATCCTCCCCTTCTATTCTCACCCGCATCTCTTTCTGTTTGAACTCACAAACCCCTTAAAGCCTCTTTGCATATCAGCAGGTGACAGCTGTCAGTGAGAAATGTGTAACAGTATCTCACACCGTCAGCCCAGTGCGGCGGAGGCATGGCCGACCTGTAAACGCACGCTGCGTAGAAAACAACGCTGAAACATTCTCATGTCAGAACGCTTGAACACTGAAACAAGGCTTTAAATCAGTCACATTACAACAACATCAGAAATCTCACTGTTGAAATGATAAGAGTTAGTGGCACCCAGAAATTTTATATCAAACATTCCTACATAAAAGGACGACAGAGATGTACCTTTAAACCTGGATATTACCTATAATAATACAATCATTTGGGATTAAATTGATTTTAAGCTTTTTTAATTGTTCTTTATTTGCTTGTGTAAAAAGACAAGCTTAACAAGAGACAAACAATTAAAAAACAAAGTAACAATTAGCTTTTGATTTTTTATTTAAACTAAATCATAAATGTGTAATTTCATGATTAAGAAAATTATTCAATAACTTTCTAAAGCAGATTTTATAGATCATAAAGATTTATAACTTATAGAGGATAGTTTGATTTGGTTATGCAGGATGGATAAAATCATGTAATTTGATTAAATGTTTTGACTGATGTTATTATCTTTTATAGATGATTTATTCTATAAAGGCAGCTGAGGTTTACCTGATGTATAAGCATGAAGGGTGGTTGGCAGAACCTGAGAGCCGTTCCCTTGGAAATACCTTTATATTGAAGAGGTCTGTGTTGGTTATTACACAAATGAGGTTTTTGTTCCAAATTCTTTCTTCGTATGTTTTTATAGTTATTAAGGTTCATCATGGCTGTCAGGTCTCCTCCGATCAGCTGCTTCAGTTCCTCCTTTTTTTGATGCAGCAGAGGGTGAAAGTGAGAAAAGTATAAAGTCATTTCCTCTTATTATGTGTGACTACAGTATAACTCTTTCAAAACAAACAGTCTTGTTACTAATGACTACTGCACGCTGTGCTAACAGTTGCATGAGGTATAGTGACATGAATACTAATGTGATTTCATTACCTGCTAGACTTTTTCCAAGTGCTTAAAATTAAAGCTTATAAATCTTTTTCAACTTCTTGATGTAAAAAGGCAGATTTCTATGAAAGTGACACTGAATTTGCATTTTAAAAATTTGTCTTAATGTTAACGTTTGATAAGCTAGGATTAAAGAACTACACATTTAAACTGACAGAAGTTTATTTGTTATTTCATTAAAAAATTCATGATTTGTTTTATGAACCAGGGTTTGTTGAAAGCTGTTAAAAAGTTAAAAATTGAATGTTGATGGTTTCACTCTGTATCAAGGTACCTGAGGTATCATTTATCTAATTTATCTTACAGACCATAATGATTTAAAAGAGTTGCGTTTAAAAAAAAAGAAACATCTGGTGGAGCCAGGATTAGTTTAGTTTGAACTGGAGCCCAGATTCTGCATATTGATGCCTTTGATTTTTGAAACAAATTAAAAATCGGGACATTCCTGATGGCTACATCTGTAAATGAGATGTACGGGATCGTGGGTAGAACACCGAGGAGTTCTGAGCACTCTTCAAATCCCTGTGCTGTCAAACTGATTGATGCACATATCCTGTGCAGGAACCGTGTCCCTCTGCTGTCTGTGCAACCGTCAGGTGCCTCGACTCGCACACACCCACAATCACAATGTTTCAAAGAGCAGAAAGTTTTTACCTTCAGTCCGAATCACGTGTCAAAGAGATTCTCTTCAAGTTTTATAAAATACACACCAATTTGCTTTACGATTATTACTTCTGGTTTAAGTCTTCCACATGCTCCTGAAACAGCTCTGACTTGTCAGGATATGGACATAAACATATGACTAGAGTCTGGTTTTGAAAGATTTCCGACACATTCTTTAGGGGCTTCTTTTTTGTGGGGTCTCTGTGGATTAGAACTTCCTTCCTGCAGGTGCCATCAGTTGTCATAAGATTAATATCTTGGGAATTCGGAGGTCGGATGAGCACCTTAAACCCTTTGTTGTGTTTTTAAAACCCTTCCTAAGCAGTTTCTGCCACGGCTGTGCTGTTTGGTGAGAGCAGCGGGTTGAGGGTTTAAAACTTATGGTGGTGCTGCTGTACATAACATTTTTAAATGTGCTAATCTCTCTTCTTTACAGCACTCTGTGCATTTTTATAGTCATTTCCACAATGGCTTGGGGGGGGGGCAGTTCAATTCAAACTACTAGTTTATCTGCCAATGACACCAAAGCTCCTTTGACAAATTAAAAGAGAAGTCTTATGTGTGGAAAAGACATAAAAACTCCAGCAAAAATATCATTACGGTGACGCTGATGATGTGGTTGTTGTAAAAAGACCATTGTTTCTTTTGAACTGGTAAATTTAACAGGAGTTGTAAGACACGGCCTAGTTTTAATCCCCTCTCAATGGGTTTATTTCTTTGGAATTTACTCAAATTAAACAGAGATGTAAAAGGTTTGTGACACAGCAGACACAGCATGATGTATTCTACTTTAACATCATGAGCAGTCGTAACTTGTGTACAGACTGTGAGAGGGTTTCAAAGTGATGATATTTGTGGGTGGATGGAAAGAAATGTGGTCCAAATCTCCAAGTGGAAACTGTCTGATCACTATTTGTCTGTTTGTGCACTTTAGTATGACAGTAATTCTTTATTAAAGGGATAGTTCAGTACTTCTGAAGTTGAATTCTGCAAAAAGGATGTGAATAATTAACATCTAACCTGATCTTAATAGCACATCTCACCTTTGGTATAGAGCCGAGTTCTGAGCAGATGGGCTAGCTAACAGCTAATCAGAGTAGGGTCAAAACTAAAGGCTGTAGCCTAGTGGGGCGGGAGATAGCCCTTCGTTTGGGAGGTCAGAGCTCGATTCCTGGTGCCGGCTGGCTACATGTTTCTTTAACCCTAACCCTATATTTGGGCAAGATACCAAACCTAACCTATGTCTAATCGGAAAAGAGGTCAGGTCTCCAGTCAGGAGATCGGGGTATGATCCCAGGTCCCAACAGGTTACGTGGTGAATATCCTTGGGCAAGATACTGAACCGTCAAACTGCCCCTGGGTGCCGTGCAAAATAGCCGCCCTCTGCATCCTCACGCAGGAGGATGGATAAAACGCATAGAAGTAATTTCCCCAAGAGTGATCAATAAAGAATATATTATTAAAAACTACTTCCTGTTTCTCTTAAAAGGTAAGACATTGATTGTTCGTAGCATTTCTACTTCAAAAGATTTGAGCTATTACTCGAAATGTGTGCATTTGTTTATGAAAGAGAATGATTGCAACAAGAAGCTCGTATCAGTTTTTGAATGAGATAGTTGTGACACATTCACAGAGAATTTCCCCCTTTTTGTTTTTTTTATTTGCACATGCAGAGTAAGTACACTTACAAACACGCAGACACATTCTCCCTGGCTGGCTCTCTGTGTCTGGAAGTCATTGGCAGAACAGAGCAGAGCAACAAATGAGCTAATTGTTCTGTAAATGATTTATCCTCTGCTGAGGCAGTACAGCCAGTGTTTAATTCAGCCTCTGCTATTAGAAACACATTGACATCGGGCTTTGATGGTGATGTTAAAGGAGCCTGGAAACCACTCTCTGTGAAACGCCCTCTCTGCTTACACTCACACCTCCACAAATGGCACATATAAGTACACATATGAAGCCGCACAGTCCTTTACAGTCTACAACGCTCCAAGAAATGTTTATCAAAAGCATTTCAGTCTACATTCCCATTTCTTTCTTATAGTTCCCAACCAGACAGCTGCTTCCATCCAGACTGCATAGAAGACTCAAATATGATGTGTTGGTTGGGGAGCTCAGAATTGTGACTGTGCTTTCAACACTTTCTAAACTGATGGTGTGCAGGAAGTTGTGGAAACAGAGATGGAGAAGGAGAAAGAGAGAAAGCCAACAAATCAGCAGGATAATCAACTTAGCTATTTATCCTCCAGTTTGGACAGTTGGTTTCAGACTGTGCTGAAACCACACTTTGCTTCTTTATTGAGGCCAAATGAAGCGTGCACCTAAAGAGTGCCTAAATGCAAGGGTAGGGCATGTGCAGAAGCACACTAATGACTGTGGTTTTCACCGTTATTTGGATATTAGTCTGTTTTCACTGGAAAAAGTATTACATCACTTCTGTACATGAAGCTGACATTTCAGACTGGTAGATGAAATGGCTCTTATTTACTGATAAAGCCGAGGTTGAGTGGCAGTTAATGATTTGTGAGCACCATCGTTGCCGATGTGCTTTTTATTTCAATCTATGCTGATTAGGTGCATCAGAGTTAGCTCTTGTACTGCACCCAATTTTCAAATGTATTCTCCCCCACGTTCAGTATGTGTGAGCCTGGTTTGTGTATGACTGCGAGCATTCAAGGCTGGACCTGTCTGTATATTTTCAGCACAGATGGAAGCAGTTAAATCCTAATTCAACATCAACAGAAGAAGTCAGGTCAGATAACAAAATCTATTAGCAAAACGATCATTTTGTTGTCATTTGGTCTTTGGGGATGAAGCCGCTTGCAGGGCAAATTAAAACACAAATACAGAACTCTGATCCAGAAACAGACCCACAGCTAACAGTCCAGCAGATGTTGGTGCTGTTTCTTCAAACAATTTTTGCTGGATCAGGCAGGACGTTTCAGCAAGGATGATGAAGTGATAGTTGCTGCATAATGTAGCTGAAGGAAGTCGTCTGGGATGAGTGAAAATTAACTTGTTCTATAGCAAAATAAAGCGGTAATGAAATCATTTAAAATTAATCAAAGGTCATTGGGATGTGTATTAACCAGCAACCATAAACATGAATGTGTGATGTTTCCAAGCCTCATAATGGTAGACTGGGGCTATTTGGTTTGTTAGGCATCTAATTTTAAAAGCCTACCTAATGTGTTATTGTTTTAATTGATGGTCATTTATGACGGTAATTACAGCTTATATAAGCCACCGGAGGCTCTGACACAGGCTTAAATATTTTCACTAAATAATCTAAAAGGATATGACCAGTTCTCATTTCATGGTTAAATACCAATCTCCTTATACGAGAGGAGGCCCGTGCCCAAGTGGAATTATTTTTTCCAACTAGTCAGTCCTGTCTATATGCAGCCAGAGACTAAATTAGATGTTTTTATTTGACAGACGAAGCTTAAGGGGAAAAAAAGAGTGCGCATGGAAAAATCTACAGTTCTAAGTTAAGAATCCAATGTATTGCGTTTCGGAAAAAATATATTAAAGCTTAAACTTGTGAGTTGATAAGATGGAGTAAAGAAATTGTCAACTGTCTTCACATCAAGGGAGGAGACAGGCTGCTTTCTCTCTAATAAAACGATAATATTGTTTCAGTGTGTTATTATCTTAATTTTGTACCTTGAGAAAACCTCATCATGTAATCGTGTTGGACAAATCGCTCCCTGGGGACGCTGGTGGTATGTCTGTGTCTGTGTGTTTAGAGAGAGAGAAGGTGTCATCTGACCGTGACATATTAGTCTTTAGGAGGTTGTTTTGACTATCAGGCCAGTCTTAAAGTGACCCCCATCCTCTACCATTCAGATCAAGCCTCACATGCTCCAGTTGTGTTTCCAAACTGTGACGGAGCACTCAGGGTGAGTCACGGGATGATTCCTAATGATTCCACCATAATTTCATGTTATTTGGTAAAATCATCCCGTTTTTTACATGCAGGTTTTAAGTGAAATTTTTCTGGTATCCTCTTTCTCTGACCTCAAGTACTTTTCCTTCTACTGATAAATAGCTGCGATTTTCCAAAGTGCTTTCCAGCAAACACTAGACTTGTGCACTTGTGTCTTCCAGCTGTTGGTTTGATAGTTTGTGTTAGAAGCAAGTACCATAACAATCAGGCCAGAGTTTCCCAGGATGTGTCAAACTGTTCTCACACATTAAAAAAAAGACTTTGGCTCTATTCCAATACCCTGTTTGCTTTGCTCTCAGTCACATTATGGGTAGTGACCCAGTAGAATGGGTCTGATGGGCTGCCACCTTCAACATATGGAATAAAGTTCAATCCTTCAGCATCGGACAGATTTGCACAATCGTTAGTTGGATATGGGATTCTCAGATTTTTAAAAGTGGGTCCTGTGGAAGTGTTAAAAACAATTATTTTACTTTACTTATACACTCACCTAAAGGATTATTAGGAACAGCTGTTCAATTTCTCCTTAATGCAATTATCTAATCAACCAATCACATGGCAGTTGCTTGAATGCATTTAGGGGTGTGGTCCTGGTCAAGACAATCCCCTGAACTCCAAACTAAATGTCAGAATTGGAAAGAAAGGTGATTTAAGCAATTTTGAGCGTGTCATGGTTGTTGGTGTCAGACGGGCCGGTCTGAGTATTTCACAATCCGCTCAGTTACTGGGATTTTCACGCACAACCAATTCTAGGGTTTACAAAGAATGGTGTGAAAAGGGAAAATCATCCAGTATGCAGCAGTCCTGTGGGTGAAAATGCCTTGTTGATGCTAGAGGTCAGAGGAGAATGGACCGACTGATTCAAGCTGATAGAAGAACAACTTTGACTGAAATAACCTCATTACAACAGAGGAATGCAGCAAAGCATTTGTGAAGCTACAACACGCACAACCTTGAGGTGGATGGTCTACAACAGCAGAAGACCCCACCGGGTACCACTCATCTCCACTACAAATAGGAAAAAGAGGCTACAATTTGCACCAGCTCACTAAAATTGGACAGTTGAAGACTGTAAAAATGTTTCCTGGTCTGATGAGTCTCGATTTCTGTTGAGACATTCAAATGGTAGAGTCAGAATTTGGTGTAAACAGAATGAGAACATGGATCCATCATGGCTTGTTACTACTGTGCAGGCTGGTGGTGGTGGTGTCATGGACATTCATTCTGACCAAACTGAAAAACTATTAGTAAGTGGTTGCAGAGTAGATTTCATTTGTCATAAAGCAACACAAATATTAATATTTTCAAAGTGCTTCAGGTAACATACTGGCATTTAAACTAAAACATTGTCCTCGGACTAAAAAGCAGTCTCTTCACCAGGTATGATATTTGTTCATTTTTCTACAGTTATTCACTTCTTTTCCAAATTGAATTCTGGACTGTAAGACCTGAAGAGAGAGCAGTAACATTTGACTTTTACAAGAAGGGGGAGGCTGTAAAGAACGGCATTACAGCTCAGCACCTGACTCTCTGTTAGTTGTTTCCATCTGGAGTCTTGTGTGCAGGATTAAGTTCAGCCATTTGTTGTTATTAAAGGAACAAAAGTCCAAATTAAAAAAAGCATTAGGCAGGTAAACCATTAAAAAACACTCAGACTGTTGTATTACTTGCATTCACAATAATGTTTAAAAATAATAAAGCATTGTGTACATGCCTGGTTTTGAAACTCCGCTAAGACCGGATGGTGTGTTCTTTCTCTGCGTGTATTTTCTCAGAGATTCTGGTTTTCCATGCATGGTATGGTGACTGTAAATTGACCTTTGGTGTGAATCTGCACGTGATAATGAGTGGACACGAATAAGCAGGTATAAAAAATGAATGAATGGTATATTGTTTATAGTATGGGGCGGCTGTGGCTCAGTGGTTAGAGCGGTCGTCCTCCAATTTGAAGGTTGGTGGATCGATCCCGGCTTCCACCGCCACATGTCGAAGTGTCCTTGGGCAAGACACTGAACCCCATGTTGCCCCCCGATCTGCGTATCGGGTTGTGTGAGTGTTAGCCCCTACTCTCTCCCCCCGGTTTACATATCGGGTTGTGTGAATGGGTGAATGCAAAACCTTGTAGTGTGAAAGCGCTTTGAGTCTGAATGACTAGAAAAGCGCTATACAAATACAGGATATTTACCATTTACATTTACATTTACCATTTATTTATGTTAAAACTAATGGATCAATGACTCTGTGCTCCGCTCAGTTGGAGGAAGAATTGATTGTTTCTGTGCTTCCTCAGTTTCACTTCAAAATTAATTTCAGTCCAAATCATGTGATTTCCTACTCTCATTACCACCTGATACCAATCCAAACACCTACCCACCTTTGTTGATGTCAGTCAGATGGATTTTTCCAAACACCTACACCTTGTGCTCCATCTGAGAGGAAATGTGTAACAGGTGTTGGGTTGATGAGAAGAGAGCCAAGAGAGGGTTAGTTAAGATTATAGGGAGGGAGAAAATCTCAGAAGGACAGGAGCGCATGAAGAATTAAAAGTTTCTCCTTAAAAATTTGTGCCAGAAAAATGAATAATAAAGTAAACTGAACTGCCTCATTAGGATATTTATCAGTCGAAAGCCCATAACAATGCTATCATGGTTATTTGACACAATTAAGCTTTGAAATTCAAAGAGCGTTGACTACATGTTTCATATTAATAAAAAATGTGTTGATTTAAATTCTCTGTTCCTTGAAAAGCCAGTGATAGATGAACTGAGCCGCGAGAGGAGAAGAGGTTAGGTGAGGAAGGAAAATGTGATGTTATTTTCCTGGCCAGATAGAGAAAGTCTTTTCACCAGCCAGGAAATCAAGACTTCTCTGCACTGATACCACAAATAAACAAGAAGCACATTGTCTTACACTGCTGTCAGCACACAATGTCATTCTCCTGCATCTAATTTAATTAAAGAAACAATCTTTCCAACAACCAACAGAAAAATGCACAAAAATCAGACTAATTTGCTGTGCCAGTTATTTTTTACAGAGTCAGAGTACATGAGTCCACCTCAAAGGTAATAACAGAGTTTTGTATCTAATAAGAATGAAATAAAAAACCTAAGATGACACCAAAAGAGTTTAAATAGAGTTTACATATTCATGCCGATTATTTTCTTATTTTTATTCCACATTAGTTGTTTAACAGCAGGATACTTGCACTCAAAAAAAGGACATGAAATATTAAAAAAATAACCACAAATATATTTACTTTTAATATTGTACAATAAAAGAATTATATTTCTGTAATTTAATTTGCGCTGAGTCTGATTTATGACTGAATCAAACAAGTTCTTTGTGATACACATTTTTTAAAAAAATTATTTAGGTTTATTTGAATTCATTCAACATGAATCAAACTCTTCATAAAAAGTGAATCTTGAACATTGTCAGTCTTGTCAAATCAATTGAAACTACGGCTGTGTGGAAAAAAGTTTTAAAAATGTAAATAAGTATGTTTGCCAAGCGTCAATCAAACATGTTCCTGCTGGTTTATAGTGTGTAAAATTTAACTTTAAATCTTTCCAAAATAAATACAAATAAAGTTTTTAAGTAAATGAAGCACCTTGCCCAGAAATATTCCAGTCGTGTTTTTCTTCCCTCTGAATCTTCACGTTGAATCAAAACTTTCCCCGACGGCTTTTTACAGACTATCAATCATCATTTCTGCCTGTAAGTTAAATCTGACCTCCTGTTTAAACACTTGATCAATGAGCTGTTTCTTTCTCTTGCAGAACAAAGACAGAGACAGGAAGACGAGCATCCGCAGCTAACGACACAAACCACTCGGATAAAATGTTCATCACTTTCACGGAGCTTCAAATGATTTTACAGTCGCTGCAGCTTGAAGACTCGCCGGACTTGTGATGCATTTTAAAGACTTTTCAAGGTTTTTATAGCACTTCCAGGACTGTTCAAGGAACATATTTTTCCTTTATTTCTATTTCTTTATAAGGGATTTTTTGTTTTACAGTGACAAGTACATCAGTAGTACTTTTTGAGGTCTTTCACATACTAAAATAGACCCTAACAAAACCCTTTAAAGTGTACTTAAGACAAACTTTTTTCCTGTGTTTAATGACTCTTTGCTCAGAGTTTTAAACATACGTGGCACATGATCAGAAAACTCACAACATGGAAGCAATTAAAAGCTGTGTTATCAAAGTGTAAACTGATATATAAATGTATATTTATGTGACATAACACTATATAATGAAACTATGTTATTTAACAGGCATATTACATGTTTGATAATGTGCATTACAAACATTGACTATTGACTCAGTTTGTAGCATTACAAAGAATATGCTGGAACTCTGGTGTTACTGGTTATTTCTAATGTTCGTTTGTGAATGTGGAAAATTACTCAAGCTGACCAATAAAGTGTTTGTAAATCTGGGTGTAAATCATATTTTTTGAGGCATATTACACATTCAAATACTGTCCCAGTAATTGCCTGTTCCAACCAATAAAACCTTATAAAGTTTCCATTTTGAATTTATGATGCTATGCAAACATTTTCTGAAACCAGATTGTGGTTTTGTGATACTTTTAGCATCACAGAGGAGACAATGAGGATATGATGAAAGAGGGAGAGAATAAAATGTAAGGATGAGAGATGGGGGGAGGGGGCAATTGAATCTGCAGGTATGGCTGTTTGGACATCTGCCTCGGTCCCTTTGCTGTCCTCTTCTTTACCTTTCCACATGCTCCTTCTCTTTTCTCCTCCTCTGCTCTTCCTCTTTTTTCCCCGGAGTGCCACTGGCCAAAATCTGCTAGGTGATGGCTTTCCAGTGTGTTCTGCCTCAAATTGGTTCCCTCAACCCTGCCTGTCCATCCATCCATCCATCCATCCATCCATCCATCCATCCATCCATCCATCCATCCATCCATCCATCCATCCATCCATCCTGACAGAAAGTTTCTCTCTTCTTTCTTTATTACTTGAATACTTTGACAAATTAACCTCTGAAATGCTTTTTTTAGCTACAGAGATATAAATGATTGTGGTCTTACAACCCAAAGATAGAAAGAAAAGCCAAACTGGGGACTGGAGGGTATTTAAAAAATTATGAGAGAAAGATAGTTGTACTCTTGGATCTTTAGTATCTCCTGAATCTTTTAATGATTCGGGTGTTTTCAGTGTTATAAAACAACTTCAAACCCATTGTTTAATCAAGATTTTCCATCATTAAGTGAAACGTTAATAAGCAAAGCTTTGGGAGAGCCTAACCGCGGTACATCACTGGTCTGGTGTTCCCAAATTATTTCTTAGTTTCACTAACAAGCTGTTTCTATGACTGAACTGCCAATTACAAGCTTTGTTTTTCTACAAAGGGATAAAATCAAACTACCAGAAGACTTTTTAAAACTGCTCTACTAAAACAAATCCGATTCATTTTGTGTGACTTCCTGCACAAACATCCAAAAACCATAAACAGCTTTTTACACGTTGTTACATTTAACAGTAACATCACAAAGACAAAACAATCCCCATAGAGAATTTTTAAAAAAATAACAGACTGTATTTTCTGATCAGAGCTTCAACACAGCTTGGGCATTAATGGAAGGATTGAGTGGGTTGTGGAGAAACTTGAACTCAAGATCAATTTTCCTGGATGATCATTTGAAAAAAAAAGATTAAATGAAGTTCTGGCATGTTGTGCTTGAAATGTGAAATCAAGTGCCAGAACTGTTTTTGTTTTCCAAAATAAAAAACAAAAGATCAAGTCTCAGGATACTTACAAAAGGTTTTCACAAGCTCTCCATATGTAGTTTGAACCATGTCTTATTGTGTAGATCATTTTCATTCTTTTTTGTTCTTTTAGTCTTTTAAAGACAGCGATAGCTTATAAAAAAAGAAGTGTGTCTACTGTGTCCTAATGACTTCTGGTCCTGTTAGTCTGAGAGTCTGATCTCTCTAGCAGGCCGTCTGTCTGAACAGTGGAGCGGAGGAAAAATCAAATGGTTCCTCCCACACAGATCAGATCAGGTTCCCCAACGCCTACACTCACACAATCCAAGCACACACACACACACACACACACACTTGGTATCCTTATGGGGACCGTCCATTGACTTCCATTGATTTTAGTAACTAGATTTATACCTAACCCAAACCCTTTTACTAACCTTAACCATTACTGATCTATAACTAACCCTAAGACTAACTAAAACTCTATTCACACCATACCTATAAACCTAACCCCTAACCCTAAAAAGGGGAGTCCCCTCCATGGGGACCAGGCTTCGGTCCCCACAAGAACCCTCAGACCCCAGAAAGATAGTAAAAGTCAGGAAACTGGTCCTCAGGAGGTCAGAAATACAAACCCACACACACACACACACACACACACACACACACACACACACACACACACACACACACACACACACACACACACACACACACACACACACACACACACACACACACACACACACACACACACGGACAGCCAGCTACACACTCAATCAAAAATGAACCCATGCACAAATAAATGAGTGCACTTTATGAATGGATGTGCACACGTTTGCGTGCGCTCACACTAGTGGAAAGCGGGAGAATCTGTGATATAACTTAGCCGTGTAATGAGCGCTGTATTTCACATTGATGAAACAGATCAGCTGAGTGGGCCGACTGCTGTGGCATATTTCAGTGGGAGGATTTGGACTGAGGTGAACCGGAGGTTGGAGGATCGACTGGCTCTGATTATCAAGATGCTCTTGTAGACAGCTGCCATGTGACGAGTGACAATAAACGTAAATAAACACAGATTGCATTAACAGCCTAGACTCAGAGAAAAGGAAGCTTTTTAAAATACAACATTGCTTTGGAAAAAAAATGGGATGAAGAGTAAAATGTGTCTATCCAACTGATTTTCTGTTTCCACTTGTACCTATGAAGGGTCAGATGGAACTGGTTCCTGTCTCAAGTGGACATGAGGTGATATACACCTTGAACAGGTCACCAATCCATCACAAGGACACAAACAACTCTTTCATTTAATTTAGAACTAGCAAATTACTAGTAATAATATGACAGTTTTCAGATGTTGTAGGACACCAGAATACCAGGAGAAAACTCCTATATACACGCAGAGAAACTCCAAAGTCCCCAACAAAAGGAACTAGAAACATACCAAGATGATTTCATGTATGAGATAAAAGTTTCAATCAAGGCATTTCTTGATCGATTTGGTAACAGAGTGGCTGATATAGTGACTGATCTCTGTCAGCCAGTTGATTTAACATCAGCCCTGTTGAAATACCGCTGCCATCAAAGCATGCGATGCAACATGTCTGAAACATGGAAGTCTTGTAAAATAGAAAATTCTAGCAGTTTAGTTGCAAGTTGTGTCTTTATTTACATGTTGTCATGGAGTTTCTTCACAGATGTATTGCACAATCTTACAAGTGCTGCAGAGTCACACCAGATTATCCTCTAGGAAAAGTTGATTGACACAATTAGGTTTGAAAATATGGCAACATACTGAAGAAAATGCAACTTGGCAAGAAAACAACCAGTTGTACCGTTGAGCCGTATCTGAAGCCCGGTTTACAAATTATTTGATTACAGAGAATGAATTACAAGTGACTGCTGCAACAATGAAGCCAGCCTCACCCGAGGACAGAAACAGCAGCTCAGAGAATCAGTCTTTAGACACACCTGCTGAGGAGGAAAGACAGAGAATGGAGAAAGAGACTCCCTGAACCCAGAATCCCAACACTGGTGACTGAAGAAAAGCAACACCGATTTAAGTAAAGATTTAAGAGTCAAACACAGCTGAGTTCAGTAAGTTCACCCAACAAACTATGTAAACTAACAAGGTTACGTAACAAAAAGGAAACATCCAAATAAACCAAGTGTTGGGTTGAAATTCAGTATCAGCAACTACTACATTTTAAATTTCTCACATCTGTGTCAGGGCAAGAAAATCTTGATTGTGACATCTACATTTTAATCTGATCTTAGTATTATAATAATACCTGAGTCAGTCTTTGAACATGCTCAACAATTCATCCATCACCCAGACTAACATTATCTTGCCTTAACTAGAGCTTTTCTCCAACAGTCAAGGACCGGTCGACAATCCATCCCAGACAGTCATGCACTCGCACACACATACGGTCAATTTAGAAGTGTCATTTCACCAAATCTGCATGTGTTTGGTCTGTGAGAGGAAACTGGAGAAAACCCACATGCTCAGGAGAACATGCAAACTCCACAAAGAAAGCCCCTAACTGGGAGTCTAACCCAGGACCATCTTGCTACAAGACAACATTCTGTTATTAAAGAGCTAAATGTTCCATGAGAGATTTAAGGGGATTTAACATCCCAGTTCTTTTCTTCAGCGCTGCACTAATAAAACGACGTGTTTTGGCTTTGCACTGCTAATTAAATAAACATCTGTTGCTCTGAAGCCTGATTATATACATATTATTAAACACAACTTTATACAACTAATGGCAGACTTTTATATACCAGACACATGACTTTAATCCACCTTAAATTACCTGAGTTCCTTATAGAAGGTCTAACATTAACAGTGAATTTCATAACCTGCTCAGAAAGGACGTCCTGCTCAGGATACAAACAGTAACTTGAATCTGGTTTTCTTTGTGCTTTTAATCTTTAAAAATAACTAATAAAACTAATAAAACAGCACTGAAAAGATTCTCTCGTACTGCTAAAAAAATTTTACATTTTTCTTTTTCATACACTTTTAATCAAATTATAATGAATCTGCATCAAAATATAATTGTTTATGACCTTGTTTCATGAAATTTGGCAGCATGGACAGAGTTTGTTGCTGTCAAAAAAAGTCAAACAGACAGAGAACAGCTAAGATCAGATTCTGCCGCTTCAGCCCTCGTGTTGGTTTACAGGTTGAGCCGAGGAGGCTTCTAGATTCCCCTTGAGTTGTTTTTCCATAACACAAAGTCTTTTGAGCCATTGTTAAATCAGTATGTGTGTAAAAATATTGATGAATGCAGCATTTTATGGGTCACTTATGCAATAGCAAGAACATTCATCTTCAATAACCACTTGGCTTAAGAGAGCATCTGCATCAGTTATACCCCTCCCTCTGTAGACTCATAAAATGCTGAGTCGGAAACTGAAAATAAGCAAATTATTGAGAAATAAGTGGCCAGACGGGCTTTTGGACTTTCTCTCAAAAACACAAACAAGTTATTTTTCACATTTTCTCAACTGTCATAACATGAGAATCAGTGAAGGAGACAGGAGAGCTTCCTGTTCTTTCTCCAACTCATCCATGTTTTTGTGCTCAGATGGTACCCGAGTGAATAAGACCTATTAATTAAAGACGGATCAGTAGCAGTGCTTTTCCTGAAGCATGACCTCCTGTTGACTTTGGAGCAGAAGTTTCCTCTGGTGTCCTCCTCTGCTCTGTGGACCTGTAGGCCAACTTCCTGCCTCTGCTTGAACTGTCTCAATAAAATATAAAGAACAAAGATATAAAAAGGTGGAAGAAAGAGTGCAATGCACCTTTAGGAACATAAGTCTTTCCAATCCACCAGGGACTCGAGCTTTACAGACACACACACACACGACGGGAGGCTAACTGCTCCAAGTGGGAGCTGTGCTGCCGAGAGCCGGATGAAAGGAAACACTAAAACTACAACGAGGGAAAGACAGGTGGCTAGTTTGGCAGCTCCACACATGTGCACACACACACAAATGCAGTCCAGCTTGTGTATATGCATAAACTTCTTCCTCCTCAAACCCCCTGTTGTGCACACCTGTGAAAGTGCCAAATCTTGGATTCAGCAGCATTCATCCTTCCTCCTCTCTTAGTCTGTCTCTCCTCTCAGTCTTTCACTATGAATCTTTTCCTTCTTTCTCAACAGGTCCTCAGTGTAAACATTCCCCTTGCAAGCAAGCAAGCAGGCAGGCTCATCTTTAATTGGTTGTTAAAAAGACATTTCCTCCTGACAAGGATACGATCACAGCAGCATCTGCGATCGTGTGTGTATTCAGAGTGCACGTTTTTCCAGCAAGATCAGTAAAATGTACAAATGTGTTTCCATTTAGACGAATATTAATGTCAAGTTGCCAAGTTCACAATCTGAACACGTTTCAGTGATATTCAGACATCTAATTTCACATAATTACAAAAATACTTGGATTTTATAACACAACAACAGACTGACTCAGTTACATAGAAATATGCACTTTACAGTTCACGAAAATACCTGAATCTCTCGCTAATATATTTGGCCTAAAAATGACATTCATTTTTGTTCAGGTTTTTTTTTTTTTTTCACAAAAACCCCAAACAATTATCCCCTCCCATATTTACAATAATATCTGGAGAATATCAATTTGCAAAGTTTGCAACAAAGAGGTTTGTTCGCATTTCGGAAAGTCAGAAGGCGAGGAGACCGACAGCCGCTCCCTTAAGACGAAGCGCTAGAACAACATCACGGATTCAGTGACATTTTATCTGACAAAGGATATGGTTCCGATCCAAACTGTGGAGAATGAGGGGTTCAGTAGACTCCTATAGGTAGTTGATCCGCGGTACGAGGTAGGTTACTAAGTTGAAAATATTTCTCCAACACCGCTATTCCCAAACGTATTCTGACTGACGTGAGAAGGTGGAATAAAAAGTTAAACGCTATATTTTATCCTAAATTAAAACAAGTATTTAAACGGTACCCTGTCTGAAATGATCTTTTAACTTTATGTATTTTTACTTACTATCTACCAAAATATCTGAATTGTTGAAAGGAAAAAAATCATGATAAAATCGTGATCATGATTTTGTAAAATCGTATCGCCCACCCCTAGTTTGAGGCCTTGAGGAAGATCCAGGTGTCATATAGGGAGAGGATGGCGAGGTGTGACAATGGACAGTGGGAAGGCACGTGAAAATCAAGGAAAACTTCTGCTAAGTGACGGCAGGTTGTGGAGCGGTTTCTCAGAAGCAGACTGATTTCTCATGAGTAGGAAACAGCTTTGAGGGTATCCAACCATCTTCACAAGCATCATTACAAAGAACATCTTTACAACGCAAATACAAATCATCAAGATAAAACACTTGACAAGCCAAGAGTTTCCATATGAACCGTAATGATCCAACACTGGAACTGGGCTTGAGCCTAGCTTATGAAGCAGGTGAGTAATCAGTGCTGATGAACAGCAGGTGTGGTTAGCTGAGATTTAAAGAAATGAATCACCATCTCAAGGCAGGATGGAGAACTCCAGAAAAAGCCCACTAAACCACCTAAAAAGAGGAGAAAGGAAGGTGAGGAAACCTGGTGACTGTCAGACCTCGAGAGCCACAATCCGTCATGTTTTAGATGTTTTCCTGCTTCAACACACCTGATTCCAATCTGCAATATCTCAGCAAGTCCTGCAGAAGCCTATTAATGACATGTTCATCTGCATCAGGTGTGCTGAAGCAAGGGAACATCTAAAATATGCGGGATGGTGGGCCTCAAGGCCTGGAGTTGGGCACCCCTCTATTATATATTTTGTTGTAGTTGAACTTGTTGTAAATAGAAATCTAGTTTTTCAAGCCAGTTAGGACTGATTGCTCAATAATGAAGCAGTGAGACAAACAGTAACATAAAACGCTCCTGTCTTATTCAGTTTCACACTTCAAATGACAAAAAAGTCAGACGCAATGTCAATTTTGTAGCTACTTCCTGAAAGTTTTTTACATTTACAGAGACTTCAAACACTCAGGCAGGATACTTTTTTTTTTCTTTAAACATTTATTTATCCTGGAGACATTAAATAATCTACACATCTGAGCATTTAACAGCATCATTTTTCAAATAAAACCCATTTCAAACACATGAACTGTGTGAGCAGTGGATCGTTGTATAGAAACAAAAAGGAGATTTTAGATGACATAACACTGTGCTGTCAGAGATGTAAAGCAGAGACAGACTGTAACCAAGTGCAGACTGAGTGACTTCCTGCTGACAATCACAGGAAACCGTGCAAAATCTTAGCAACTAAAAGAAAAGGGAATATCTGGTAACTGTTTAGCATGTGATGATGAGCTCTTCCTTTATTCTGCTTTTCAACCGCAAACACTGAGCGACTTAACCAGATTTCTCTACTGGAACTGTGCTCTGACAGACATGGAGGCTGAAATGCACCCTGGGCTGCCTAAAATACACACAAATGTATGTGTATTTCAAAAGTAGATACAGTGAATCCCACAGCATGTCAGGTATGTCTGTCATGCACAAAAAATGGTCTAAAATTGTCCTAAAAGTTTTCATCCAAATGAAAAAAGGGATTTTCTAGGGAGAAAAAAATGGGTGAGGCAAAGAAGATGATCCAGCTGGTCAAAAGACAGAGACTAGAGCAAAAAATAGCTGGTAAGACGTTAGAATTGGAAAAGATGCCAAGTCTTCCGTCAGTAGCAGCTTGCCAGAGCATTGCTGTGCTTCGCCAGGTCCCTTCGCTCTCTGCTGCGTCCTCTCCAATAAGACCTTTAGTTTAATGCTGGAAAATTCTCTCCAAGCTGTCAATCAGCCCCTTTAAAAAAACAAAGTGTAACATTGCAGTCTTACTTGCTCTCTATCCCCCTTTGAGAATTAGAATGCTAGGTTTTGTCTGCGGAACTGTGAAAATCTCTTCTGCTTTTATTAACAGAGCTTTGGTCCGACAGAAACTCTGGAAAAATCTGGCCGCTCTACGCTCTGCGTCGCCCATCTGGACTACATTAAACCCAACCACCTGGACTCAAACCAAACCTTAAATGAAACTGGGGGTATTACAGAAAATAACTCCAGGATCTGCCTGCGCACACACCGTCAAACACAGATACATATCTTCCTCTTTTCACTCACGTTCACACACACATTCATACGAGTGCACTCCAGACATGGTTTATGTAGCTCTCGCTTTCCATTTCATGCTTAATCAGATTTTCTTCAGGGAAACTACTCTTAACCTGCGTGATGGGATCTGATTCAACTTACTGAGTGAAACGCTGTTCTTTTTTTGTGTATGATTATTTGTTTGGTTAACTGACCAGCTGATGGGCAAGATGGGTGCTGACAAGCCGGCTAAGATGGCTGACAGGATGAAGGATTGACCAGCTGACTGATGAGTGATAATTACTGACTGACTGAGTGGCAGCTGGCATCATACCGTACATGTGAGATTAATGAACTCTTTCCTCTACCAGCTGAACCAAGAAAAACTTCTTCAGATTTTGGTTTCTGGTTCTCAGCAGACTGCAAGTCAGTCATCAGCCATGTCTCCTTAATATTTTTACATTACTGCTCTTGCAGGATAAGAATCCTGACGACACAGCCATCAATCCTACAACACCTCTAAAGAGCGAAGCTCTGACTTTTTTTTCACTGATAAATTAAACGTCTTCTTCTTGTATTTATTAACTGCTCAACATAAATTTTTTAAAATCCTTTGTTTTAAAGAAAGTTACTTACTTTTGAGAGAATTATTAAAGGTTTTTCTGTTGCATATGTGCCCTCACTTCATCAACTTAAAAAAATCAGCTAGTTAGTGCTTACAGATGAAAAACAGACATAAAACACTAAAACCAAGTCTTCCTATGGAACTATACATAAAAAGAGCCAATCTTAGCACAACATCTGGAAAGTTACAGTTACTCTGTACCAGTATTTTGATGACAAATCATGGGGCTGTAGTTCTTCTGGATGATAATAAATATATTTACAGTTAATCTGTTTCTTGTGTTTCTCACTTTATTCTGAATATTTCTCAGCTCTCTGGCTAATTAAACATCTTTGTCCTTCAGACCAGTAAGCATTTGTTTTTGACATAAATAGTAGCACAGAGGCTGAGAAATGACAAACACTGGTGATTTGGTCATATTTCATAGTTTTGATGTTCTGGTTGAATTTATAGACTGAGATTTTCAAAACAGCACAGACAGGGTTGGGCTACAATGCATGCGCACTACTCTAAAGATGACAAACAGCATTGAGCTTCTCATTCAGGGCAAGAGCCTCTTTAACTAAGCTCAAATAATAATTCAAATTAGTGCAGAAATTACAGAAACATTCACTCAAACAAATTCAAGTGTATTATTCTGTGACCAAAATCAGCAACAAGAAACAACCTCCTGGACGAGAGAAGAAAAACAGAAAAAATGATTGAACTCAAAGAGCACAGCTGTCCACTGAGACCCAGTTTACTCCAGTTAAAACTGCTTCTGCACCAGTCAAACTGCATGAGGTGCAACTTGGACAGGTCACTAATTCATCACAGGACTAATACAGTAACACATACACACCACATATACACTCAGAGATCAGCTGAGAATTTTGAATTTACCTAAAAGGCATTTTTTCCATTGTGATAGCAAAGAGGACTATCTGTAAAAACCCTGAAGCAGCATATGAAAGACCCCAGACAGAATCTAGATCTTCAAAACCTTCTTGCTGTGAAAGTGCACATTTTGCAGCACAGCAGTTCCAGCGTATGTCCTCAGAATAATAAACAAAATAAAATTCCCAAGTGGTTAAAAACCAATGTTTAGCTTAGGCTCTTTTGGTTTATCAAAGTATACTGAAAACATGACTCCACTTCCGATTCCTTTTTCACTGTTTTGGTGAAGACTGAAAGGAAAATTGCACCCTGGATAAATGTTTGTTCTGTGCAATTCAAAATAAATGATTAAAATATTCCATCAATAGATCTTAATATGTTTTTATAAAGTTGCATAAAATTAAATATGAGTCTATAATCATTAGTGGGATGAAGATCCCTGAGCATCAACGCCAAAACCTAGAGCTTCCTGTTCAGTTTCATCCATCTCTTTCAAATTCCTGGAAAACTGGGCGCTTTGGAATCTCCTGTTGAAAAACAACCAAAAATAGAACTTTAGCATATGTGCTATGGATAAATTAATTTAACATGTTTTAGTTTGGAGTTTGCTCAGAAAGTTCAGCTCTTTTAAAGTGGGAAAGGTTATAAATAATTCATGTTTTTTGCATTTGTAGCTAACTCTTTAAAAAGATTGTCTGACCAGGCAGATAAGCTAACGCCTAGTTACAATGTAGCATCTTAAAGCAGTACAAATTAACTTTTAAAACTTTAAGCTACTGTTTTGAAACTTGTCTAAGTGGACACTCACCGAAAAACATGTTCATCTTCATATTAGACACTCTGGACACCTCTGGTCCTCCTATATTACATTTAATAACTTCAGTAATAATGGGATGTCATTGGAAAATTATACAGCATTCTTGTTTATGGTGAATGTGACCTGTGAATTATTTAAGTGTATTTTTATGATCCTTCCCTGATATTTTCTATATAAAAGCTCTCTGGGTCCTTGTTGGCCATTGTTGGGACCTTCTCCTCTGGGTGTGTCCAAAGATTTGCCTGTTGCTCTGATAATGTAAAGAAAGCAAAAATAACATAATATTTAGTGTTCCTGTCCTGGGAGAATTTATTTGATAGGTAAAATGTATTTTATGGTAAAAAATATAGAAACAAAAATAAACTATAAATCAGTTTATTGAAGTCAAGACCTTTAGAACGGTACATGTGCAGAAGGAATCGGTAGCACATCTCAACAAGTAACATATTTCAACAGAACACCGGTTCAAGCAATGGCCTCCTGAGAACCGGCTGCAGAAAAGTTATTTAATACTGCTTTAAGACCGTCTTAAAACAACTCAAATCCCTCCAACAATAAATAAAATAATTTCCAATTAAACAGATCTAAAATTAATTTAACAGAATATTTCAAAGCAGTTCATGCTAAATCTATTTTAGAAATCTTAACTCTGAAATCAGTTTTTTATTAAACAGTTATACAAATATGTAAATATTTTACACTGAAACAGAAATGCTACAGTTAAGCAAATTTGCTGGTAATTTCCACTCCAAATAATCACAGAATTATACATCAATAACATATAAAGCAATTCGTATAAACCGCTGTGACATTTTTGATATTAGACTTGGCTGGAAGTGACACAGCTCATGATTTGTGATTGATGAATTGACAAGTTTTGATTGACGTGAAGTGTCTCAGACAGTTTAGGGAGAAGCTGCCTTCCTCTGTTTCATTTATCATGTATAAACAGATTTGAACTTGCTGTCCAAAATAAGGAGCAAATCACATTCTGCAAACCATCATTAAACATTACACAAATGATCTGTTCAGCATAGGAGCATCTTCGTTCAACTGATTAGGAAATTCAATCTAAACATTTGACTAGTAATCCAGATATATATATTTTTTTCTATTCATGTTTCCAATAAACCTATTCTCTTCTAGCCATTTGCTAGTTAATCCTGTCAGAACTAGTCTTTAAAGAGGTCATTTCATACACATTTCATGACTTTGTGGTTATTTCTTAAGTATTAACCAGTAATATGAAACATTTTATATCTAAAAACATCAGGAAACACTGATTAACAGACCTTTTAATCTGTCTGCGTTAAAATTCGAGTGGTTCCGACTCCTTCCGTCAGGCTGCTTCGGCTGCTTCGTCAGCAGCTTGTTCATATTCATTGTTTGAATTTGCTGGACTCTGATTGGCTAACAAACTAGCCTATGAGAGCAACTAATACTGTTTCCTGCCCTGCTGTGCATGACAACGTCAGACGTTGTGTCTTTCTGTTTGCTACGTTATGCTACAGCTTTTTAGTGAGCTGCATGCTAACGGAAACTAACGAACAAAAGAGTTGTGACGAAGCAGATACAGGCCGTTCGGACTCGGGAGAGATCTGGTGTTATCGCCACCTGCGTAGTTTGAGAGATTAAAACTGAAAGAGAAGTTGTTGACCTGTTTTCACACCTACTATGAAGGTAAGAACATCTGTGGAGCTAAAATATTCAACAGAAACTTCGGAAAAACGTTTTTAATGGAAGGGCCTTTTTATTTCCGCAAACTAAGGTTGTTTAAACACTATTTTGAACAATAAAGATTGTATTTATTTATTTTGTTTATTTATTTATTTATTTAGGGGCTGCTGTGTGTTAGTGGATAGGGTAGTCATCCTCCAATCGGAAGGTTGTTGGATTGACCCCGGCTTCCACCACCACATGTCGTCCTTGGGCAAAACACTGAACCCCCCCCCAATTTGCATATTGGGTTGTGTGATCGGGTGAATCTAACACTTGTAGTGTGAAAGCGCTTTGGTTGGTCTGAATGATTAGAAAAGTGCTATACAAATACAGGACATTTATTCATTATGTTTTTCTGAACCTCAAAAGATATGAACTATCACTGCCAAATGACTGCATTTGTTTTGGCTAAAGCTTTTTAATGATTGTGTTTGTTTTGATTAGCACATGAAAAACATGTGCACCAATGAGCTCAAATAATCAGTCAGTAATTTTCTATACCTGTTTGTTTGTGTTCAGGTCATGGGGAGCTGGTGTCTGTCTCTTATTGTGAATCGATTTTCATTAGAGAACATCACTGAGTCCCACTGGTCCCTCGTCCAGTGTAAATGTTCCCTGGTCCATACAAGATGATGATGTTAGTGCTTGGTGGTGTGATCGGGTACTTTTGCAGGTCAGACCATACTGATGTAAATGGTTTTGAACTTGACATTTGGGTGTATTTCAGCTTCCTTCAATGTACCTGGAGTTGAGTGACATTCATCATCCAGTTCCACGGGACACTGTTTACAATGCAGTGATCATCAGTGTGGGACATGGCCAAAGAATGTCCACTTCTCTGCCTTTCTGAGACTCTTCCAGTCTCTCTGTTACAACCTGCTGATGACACTCTGAGCTCATTGGCCACTTCCATCTGAGAATTTCCGGTTTGAAGCCTCACAATGACGAGATAAACTCAAAATTGTCCCTAGGTGTGAGTGTGTGTGAATGGTTGTCTGTCTATATGTGACCCTGTGATGGATTGGACACCTGTCCAGGTGTAACTCTGCCTCTCACCCAGTGACTGCTGGAGATAGACACCAGCTCCCTGTGACCCTGAATGGTAATAAGAGTCAATGATTGACTGACTGATAAAGATGAGATACTGTTGATCAGCTGTTAGCTGTCGTCTTGGTCTCATGATGTCAAAAAGTGAACAGCATGACGAGGAGGCTGTTTATATAAATTCTGATTGAACCAGTAAATGTAATGGTTCATTCATAGATCAAACACTTGTTGTGAATTTTGTTTTTAAGCTCCTTGTCAGAGAACAAGTTGTGTTAAAAGAACTGAATCATTGGACATTTGGACATCTGCATTCAAAAATTTAGGGAAGTTTAAGTTCACCTGTAAAGTTCCAGTAAATTTTAGGTTTATGCTTTAATTTTCCATGAAAGCAGAATCCCTAACTTATTGTGAGTAGCGTGTTTTAATGCTACAACACTTTAAATACTTGAAGCATTGATCTTCATAAATCATGCATTTGGTCAAGAGGTTGTGAAAATTTACTAGTTGCTTGTCACGTAAATTGTGACCAGTCACTGCAAGCTGGTGTCTATGTCCAGCGGTCATCAGATAAGACGAGGATCACATCCTGAAGTCCATCACAGGGCCACATACAGACAAACCACACACACCTAGGACTAGTTTAGGGTTGCCAATCATCCTCACATGCATGTTTTTGGTCTGTGGGAGGAAACCAGAGAAAAACCACACATGCACATAAAGAACATGCAGACTCCACACAGAAAGGTTTAAGTTGAGTTTTGAACCCGGGACCTTTTTGTTGGGCATTAATGATACCGGCTGTGACCATTCAGCCCTCCCCAATGAATCATGGGACAAAAACCAGGATGTTAGAAGACCAGCTCTACTGAAAACAAAGAGCCCTCAGAATGATGCTGATGAAAAGTTCCAGAAACATTACATGTATGAGGTTAAATCCAAATCTGTTTAGTGAAAACTAATGTGATTTATTGGAGCTTTCAAACTGTGAATCAGCTCATCAGGTAATGCAGTAGAATATAAAGTATACGCTATGTATCAAACATTTATTAACATCCAACTAGCATCTAACCACTTGATCGTGTGCAGGCTGGTGGGGAGCTGGTGATTGTCTCCAGCAGAGTCGATGTACACTCAGGGGACTGATCTCCTGTTCACCACTCAACCTAATGTGCATGCATTTGGGCTGTAAGAGGAAACTGGAGGAGCCAAAGAGCCAAATTTTAGACCTGCTCTCTTGTTAGTTCAAGGCAAGACTGGTTAATTTATCTTTCAGTTGAGCATCACTGTAGCAAACAGTAGCATGTGCCATTTTATCTCCAGAACAATGTTTTATTTAGCAATCCATCAATAAACAGTGACTTGTAGTGACTCTGATGATTTTGTCATATCTTTTCTTTTTACTGGCTCTAAACCAGTACCAGTCAGATTTCATATTTGTTACAAATCTTTGCAGCCCGGTTTGAATTTGTAGTCGAACTCTGGCCGTGGTGAGTGGTGGGATCCATATGGAACATATTGTTGTTATTATGAGCAGTGGAAGGGGTCCAGCTGCATACAGAGCAAGAAATGGACAGGACTGCACGGTCAAAAAAAGTCACTGCGGTTACTCTGCTGTTTAAATCCAGACTCTCTTTCTGTCTCCTGCACATGCACAACCAAGACATTTTATATAAACAAATGGATGCACACAAGGACACCCAGCAGGCATTCATACAAATCATCTAAATGCACAGCACACATGCACGGACAATTAATGCTGATATAAATCAGCTACCCGAATTTTTTTTTGTTGTTGGAGCGTGGAGCTATTTTTTTTTTCTCCCCAAAATTCCACTAAAAGATCTGCAGTAATTTATGTTTTGTTTTTCACCAAGGGGAGCGATACAAGGTTCTGAGCTGTAAACGTTGCTCTGCCATGTTTATTTTCATTTCACTGTTCTCTGCCTCTACTAACACTTTACCTTCATGATTTAAGGAGGCTAAGAGTGGTTTTGGATCCCTACTAGCTGCCTTTACATGTGTGTGTGTGTGGATGTGCACGTGTCCTCTTGTAGCAGTAAACGTCCACATTTTTCTGCTCCCTTCTGTATTTTCTTATTTATAATGTATAGATTGTCTGCTAGGATGCACGGTGGTGCAGTTGGTAGAGCTGCAGCGAGAAGGTCCTGCGTTTGAAACCGGGCTGGAATCTTTCTGCATGGAGTTTGCATGTTATCCCTGTGCATGTGTGGGTCTTCTGCAGGGACTCCAGCTTCCTCACACAGACCAAAAACTTGTATGTAGTAACTAGTATTTCTAAATTGTCCCTTGGTGTGTGTGTGTGTGTGTGTGTGTGTGTGTGTGTGTGTGTGTGTGTGTGTGTGTGTGTGTGTGTGTGTGTGTGTGGGTTTGTATTTCTGACCTCCTGGGGACCCGTTTCCTGACTTTTACTATCTTTCTGGGGTCCGAGGGTTCTTGTGGGGACCGAAGCCTGGTCCCCATGAGGGGGACTCCCCTTTTTAGGGTTAGGGGTTAGGTTTATAGGTATGGTGTGAATAGAGTTTTAGTTAGTCTTAGGGTTAGTTATAGATCAGTAATGGTTAAGATTAGTAAAAGGGTTTGGGTTAGGTATAAATCTAGTTACTAAAATCAATGGAAGTCAATGGACGGTCCCCATAAGGATAACAAAACCCACTTGTGTGTGTGTGTGTGTGTGTGTGTGTGTGTGTGTGTGTGTGTGTGTGTGTGAGAGTGATTGTTTTTCTATATGTGACTCTGTGATTGACTGGCTACCTGTCCAGGCGTGACCCCACCTCTCGCCCAATTAAAGCAGAAACAATGGCCACCAACAATGTTGGAGACATCAAGGAGAGCGCTATGCATCAGCCACCAAAACCAGAAGACCAGTCTTTATTGGTGTTACAGTGTTATAGTACACACCAGATATGAGCTGCAAGATTCTGTAAGAATGTCAGCTGTAAGATTCTAAAGATTAGCTGATTCTGTTTGTGAACTTATTGCTGTGGCTGTAAAAAACTAGCGATTGGTAAGATTAACTGGATGAATCTTGAAAAGATCCAGACAGTAGCAAAGCCACTCTGGCCAAGAAAAAAGGACAACTGAACAATGACCCTTTAATAGAGGATGATGAAAAAAGATGGAATGTTTCTTTGGATTCAGTCACTATTGGGGCTCTATTACGAATAATCCTGATTCTGCACATCTGGACACTGTTTTGTTTTTCACCAGTCATTCATGATTAATTTGGTCCAGTTTCATATCACGCAGTCAGGATAAAAGATCATTGTCGAGATCTTGAGAATCGTATATTTAGGTCAAAATTTTCACCTGGTCTTTCTTCCTGAATTTTTGATTTCCTGAAACTCTCAATTTATTTGACTGTCAGTCATTTTGGTGTTTGTTCATAAGATTATCCTTCCATTGTACCATGTAGCTCAGTAACTCAGGCTGTCCAGTAACCAGAGGGTCACTGGTTTGAATTCCTGCTTCATCCAGAGAAGATCACTCTGACGTTGTATCCTTGAGCAAGACATTATGAATGTTGCCTGACGTTTACAAAGCGGACGATTTGAACACACCATTAGAGTTTCTCTTTTTATGTATTATTTTCCAAGACAGGTACATTTTAAAGTTAGTTAAAATGTACACTAATCTTCAGTATAAATACAGTAAAGGTGTAAACACTCAGCAGCCTTTTCAGTTTGAAAATGATTTTATTAGAGAATGTGGTCGTCTTTGCATTTATTGTTCCTTGCTGAACACAACAGGTTTTCTTTTTTTCATGTGTATGAAGTTGCTTTAATAAGAGCTTCAGTCTCAAACTGTGCTAGACCAAAATGTTCACCAGAACGTCAAAGGGTTAAGAGGAGCTTTGGTTTGTGGGACCTGAGGAGAGATTAGATTTCATAAAACTTCATTCACCTTTCAGCCTTTTGCTCAGTGGATAAATCCCTCATTGCATTTTGTCTCAGATTAATTTATCATGGACAAAAGCTACTTAGATTTTTTTTTTGGTCAAGACATTTTGCCAATTGGAAAATAAGTTTCAGGTTAGTATGGTTTCTTATTTCAGTAATCATTTGAAATATCTTCCAGCTGAGAGTGATCTGGCTCTCTAAGCACCTGAGCATATCAGTTTATCTGCAAATGTTTCGAGGAACCCCACAAATGCAACATACCAATATGTAACTAATTTAGATTTTGGCTGTGATTGTCCAAAACACTAAAACAATTCTTATTTTGAAGCCAAAGAGCCTGTAAATCTGATTATTTAAATCAGATTTTATGACAATGCAACTTTAAATGCACCAGTGACCCCACAGATATTCAGCTCTTCACACAGATATACTTATAGAGATTACCATCATATTTTATCCACAAGATAAATTAAGACCCCAACAGAGAATCTAGGAACTATTTAACTAAGTGGATTTACAATGTGAAAGAAGTAAACTGATGCTGATTAAACTTTGAGGTCCTTTCTCCCTTAAGAATGTGAAAGGAGGTAAAACTTAATTCAAAACAAAAGTTCTAGGTTGTGCAATTCCAAATTATAGGAAAAAGTCCAAGAAAGACCAAGATTTACCTCGTTGCTCTCATCTTCTACTCATGAGCATGACTAATTTAAGGGTCTCCCTTTGCTTTGGAACATTTAGTTGATGATTCGTACTTAAGGAGTACATCAATCTAGCAGCAGCAAACTGGAAGTACAAAATGTGCCCTGGGAAAGTTGTGTGTCATCAACGTGTGGCCCCTTTTTCCAATAATATTACTCATTCATTTATAGCAAAGGTTTGTGGTCACACCAAACCAGACTTCCAGTCGATCTTTAGGGAACTCTTCCACAATGAAAAACTCAAATCATCATCAAAAACATTAAGATGCAAAGAGAAGGAGAGATTATGGTCCCAAACATGCTTAAAAATGCAATACTGACAATCAACAAAGAGACTCACAGTGAGTCTTTGATAAGGACTTGGTTTCAGTGGATCGGACACTTCAGAACTCCTTTACCCCGAAAGCCTGCTGACTAAGACAAACGGCTGACTCCTGCACAAACTCAAAGGACATAACAGGGTGACAACAGGAGGATTATGTTTAATGAGAAGAAGATGGTGCTGATAAAACACACAGAAGTTATCCTCTGTTTAGTAAATGAAACTGACAAATAAAAAATGCTGACAACCAAGACTGTTATTACTCACTTCCATTTTACTTTTGGATGAGCAGTTGGCTTTGAGTCAACAGGGACCACAGTTACAGATGTATGTTGCTGCTGAATCAATGTGATTTTCTTTGAATATATGAGAAAGCAGAGAGTGCAGATCAGCGTCTTATTACACAATCCTGACTGAATTTATGGTGAATCAAAGCCAGCAGTGAATATAATGCAAACATATCCCAGCAGGTGTGGAGTGACGGGATTCCTGGTCGCAGTAAGTAATGGAATGCGACTGTGCCACTTGTCTCTGTGTGGACAAGAAAACGACCTCCTCCTCCGCAGACAATGAGCCTCCTTTGTGAGCGAGGAAGGTTGTTCAGTGAGAGCCAGATGAGTCCGCCAAGAGAAATAAAGATGGATGAGCTGGAGATGTGTGTAGCAATGCGGAAGCTTTTTAAATGAGAGAATAAGATCTTTGGTCCTGTGTGAGACATCAATCAGTTCACAAGACTCTCTTCATCTTTGCGTAAGGAGAACAAATAATATTTTGATCAGCTTGAATTAGGAGCAACACATAAAAAAGCTTCTGTTATTTCCCTGTGACAAATGATTGAGCTTAAGAGAATCTATTTAGTGCATCTTAAAAAACATTTTATGGTGACTCATTCTGTTCTCTTTAGCTCGGCTTTGTTAATTACAGTAATAAATTTGCATTGTTTCACTTTTGAAGATGAACTTCTCTCAGTAAATGTTATTTTGGACTTGGATCAGGTAGAGATCACACAAAAGAAAGAAACATAAATATAAATTAATATATTTGTATTTCATTATCAGCAAATGCAGAGGAGATGTTTTTAACATCTGGAGTGCAATAGTTGACGAAACTGTCCAGGAAACTTTGAGAAAAACTGGTAGTTGACAAACCAGCAGTGTCACCATATTTTTTTAGAGAGGGTTTGCAGGATTATCACAGAGGTTTCACAGCATTTTCTGCTCTGAGTTAAAGACGAGAAACGGCCTGAAAATGGAAAAAAGAAAAAAAGTGGTAGGAAAGTTTGTTGTGGGACATATTTGGGAACAAACTGGCCCTGTGAAGGGAATTTTTGTTAAATATTCAAGAATTCAGTAGAGTGTTTAGTGGCAGCTGACTGCTGTTGTGAAAACAATGTGAGCAATATATTTTATAATACACAAAATTTGATTTGATATGCCTTTATTGTCCCTCGGGGGGAAATTACATGGAGATACAGAGAACAGCTTAATATGTGCTATGTTGTACAGTATGTGTATGTAATATGTGCTTAATATGATAGAAACACAATTTTTCCAACAAAAATGACCACATAAGCAAATTAAAATGGCAAAGTTACAGTTAGGAATTTTTCTTTTGCTATGTGCAACATAATGTACATGCCATGAGTCACCATGTTCACAAAGTTTAGCTGACTGTGGTCAGAATACACACAAAGTGTCTTGATCATGCAGCTCATATGAAATGTGAGTTTATTGCAGCGGATTTAATATTTAACAATAAATCCAGTCACAGACACACACAAAGGAGTTTCCAAAATATCTAGAAATAAGGTTCTTGATTTCTTTTCATGATCTGGCTCAGGGTCTCGTGTCACTGGAATTTTTAACATTTTTGAATAATTTGCTAGACTAATTTTTTTCTTAAAAAGGCCTTTCCATTAAAAAACGTTTTTTCCGAGGTTTCTGTTGAATATTTTAGCTCCACAGGTGTTCTTACCTTCATAGTGGGTGAAAACAGGTCAACAACTTCTCTTTCAGTTTTAATCTCTCAAACTACACAGGTGGTGATAAAACACGAGTTCTCCCGAGTCCGAGCGGCCTGTATCTGTTTCGTCACAACTCCTTTGTTCGTTAGTATTCATCTGAAGGAACCGGAACCAGCCGAATTTTAATGCAGACAGCTTGAAAGGTCTGTTAATCAGTGTTTCCTGACTTTTTTATGTATAAAATGTTTCATATTACTGGTTAATACTTAAAAAATAACTACAAAGTCCTGAAATTTGTATGAAATGGTCTCTTTAAAATCAGGGATGTCCAGATCTGATCACATGGTTTCAGACTCGATCAGAATCAGATCTTACCTCCCAATTAGGACTCAGATACAGTAAAAGTTCAGTAAAAGTGTCCAAACTTTTAGTCTGTACTGTATATAAAGTCCAAAAGTGAAGAATTTATGTTATTAACTGATTGTTCAAGTTACCTCACAGAAGGGCTCTGTTTGTTAACAGAGCTGTTAAATGTTAAAAAAGGGTGAATTAAAGCAGAACTAAGTAAGTTTTTTCACCTCAATAAATGTTTTCTAGAGTCCCTGTGGGGGTAAACAAGGACTTGGCGGGGTGATTCGTGGGTCCCTCCCCTCCCTCCGGGGTCTGTGTCCTGAAAGCAGCACTTGCAACTTTCAGTGGATCGGACCCGACTAATCTCGCGAGAACAAACCTGCTTTACGGCACTCACACTCACGTACATAAATACAAGCATGAAGCCCTTGCCGTTGTTAGCAACGCCACCCTTAGGAGCGCAAAGATGACAATAATACTCACCTGTCAAGACATTTTCTTGGTTTTGTTTTTCTTTCTTCTTGCAAAAGCGTTCTGTTGTTGGGGGGGCGGCGGCGGGGTGGAGGGGGTGGGGGGTGAGGGGGGGGGTCTGCGGGGGGGGAACGTTACGACAGTGAGCTTTCACAGGGGACCAGTAGGGGGAGAGCGAGAGCAAAACTTACTTAGTTCTGCTTTAAATGAAAAATAAAGAACATCCTGGATCTGTTTATTTGCTCTTTTTATATATTTTTATAATGTATTACAGAAGTATTGGATTGGGACTTGGTATCAGTAGATACTCAAAATCAAATGACCCAGACCTGGACTCAAGGACAAAAAAACCTGATCGGGATTCGGGACAACCCCACCTAAAATAGCCACAGGTATCTAGGACACTTCTCAGTTTAGTTTCGACGGGTCTGAAAGTGCAGGAAATGTGAAACAAGTTTGGGAACAACCTGCAAAACTAAGTTGAGATTGATTGGAGAAAAAAAAAGACAATCTGTCATTTCTTACAAAACAAAACACAAATTAAACTGAACAAGTTAAAACTGTGACTAAATCGTGACTGGAAAATTTGCATGACATTCACAAATGTCACACAATGTTTTGCTGTTTGTATCTATAAATCCATATATTGTTAACCTGTATGAAATACATTATTTTCACTCAATGTTGTGTTTCCAGCTGGTCGCTAACATTCGCTGTCAAGAGAGATACAGACCTGAACTTCATAATTTTCCCCTCATTAAGGCATAAAAAACAACTCTTGTCATATTTCTGTGACTTTATTGCCTCCTCTGTTTAACTCTGTTCCACACATTCAGCCTCACAGGGTACATGGAACAATAATGCCTAATGATGTTCTTCTAAGACTCGGGGCAGAAGGACAAAGAACCTTCTGTTCTTGTCAGGTCTAATCAAAACTGCCTCTCTGACTGGTAGTGAACACAAAGCAACTGATTGCCTTGTCTAAACAGATATAAATATATGTATTCTGCCATGTTTGAGCAGCATGTGTGAAAATAAAACACCAGCTGAAAGTTCTCATCTACTGCAAGCATGTCATCTGTTTGAAATAATAAATGTTGCCACTGTGTTTTGAGCTAAAACTGATTGAATGTTGAGATTGTTTCCACTTGTGGTGTGTAACCGTATCACTGAGGTAATGTCACTTCTTCAGTTACTTTCTATATATCCTTTACTGTCTCTTGTGTTTCTTGTCTTTCACTTTTTCCTTATTAATATCCGTGAAGTTATTTTTTACTCTTACTGTATCAGCAATTATCATCCAACTGTCAATCCTCACATCTTCGCGCTACATTTAACAGTGATGTCTATTAATTTCAACTGACTGCAACACACTGTCCGTTTCTCCATTTTGGGGTCAGTTTCAACCTTGAAATATGAAGTTGGGGCATATTTAGTGATGGAAACCACCAGAAGTGCTAAAAATACCTCTGCAAGTCTGGTAGCCACGAGGTTCCATCACACACTCATTACCACACGACCTGAGGTTGGAGGAGAGGAGAGAGAGGAGGGGATGTGGTCAGGAGGCACAGGCACAACGTGTGTGGGGGGGGGGATTTGTGTGTGTGTGTATGTTCTGGCTCACATGAGAAAAAAGAAAGGAGAAAGTGAGGGATGTGGTAAAAAGAGGAAGGGAAAAGTGGAAAGGCGAGAGAGAGTGAATGCGTGTGTGCTTGTGCACATGTGTGTGCGCATGTGTGTGTGTGTGAATCCATCTGTACAGACTCAAGACTGGTTGTGGTCAGATACATTAGGATTATATTATATTTCCAATGGTGTCCTGAAGTTTCAGAATCGTGGGACAGATTGCGTCTGCTGGACTATTTCTGAGATCTTACATCACATCACTTCTGAAAAATTTGCAGTTTGTTTGTCTGGATAAATTTTCCTTTTCTATGATTATTTCTCCCTTCATCTGTCCTCTTCTTCCATGTTTTCTCTCCATCCTCCACACATCCAACCACTTTCCTCTTCCCTCACCCCCCCTTTTCTTTTGATTTATTCCCCCCGATTCTATCCGTCTGTCCGTCTGCCTATCTGGTGTTCTCTGTTCCAGCTGCTGTGTCCCTCTAGGACAATCAATCCTTCTCTTCGGCCCGTACCTGGCCTTGGTTCAGCCTACACACACACAACCACACACACTCACACACACACATATATATATATATGCACATATATATATATATATATATATATATATATATATATATATATATATATATATATGTGCATATATATATATATATATATATATATATATATATATATATATATGTGCATATATATATATATATATATATGCACACATACGCGATGGAAAGCCGGAGAGGCAATCTGATCCTTCAGTCAACCTTGGAGCGAATCACACACAGATGGAACTTCCAGGTTTGAATCCACCGCTCAGGTCAGGGCTATAAGTTGGACTGAGGCAGCGTTAGCAACATTTTTAACTCAATTCACTTCCACCTAAGTTAAAATAATACTGTAGAAATGTGACGGAATTTAGAAATTCAGTCAAAAACCCAGAAATCCGTAATATGGTTGATTTTTTTAGTTCCCAGAAAAATAAATCTTTTAATTTCGTCGAAGTTACTTTTACAAGATGACTTATGGGAATTTGAATTCAGTGCATTTGTAATGAGATTGGCAAAAACAACATCTAATTTAAATGAACCTTTGTGAAATGACAGTAACTGAAGACTGAAGGCTGGATTTACCTCCTCACAGTTTGACTGCTGATCTATTGGAATCAAAGTTCCTGATTAAAGGACATTATGAAATTTCTTTATTGAAATTTTACACAACACCTCAGATTCATTTGATGATTAAACAGACAAATGGAAAACAAAAGTGTTCAGGTATAAATAAACACTGTAAACTCTGCATTAGAAGACTCATCAGGAGAAACAGGGGTGGAATCTACACAGTCAAAAGTTTGGACACGCTTTCTCAACTACAGACTGAATATATATTTCAAGCATTTCTTTTCTGAAGACTCAGCTTCAGGTCCTGTGTAATGGACTCGACACACTGGAGGCGACATCACGTCTCCTCCATTCAATTTCAATAAGGCATGCGCAACAAGTCTCCCTCCTACTAAGCGAAAAGCAAAAATCGCACATGTGAAATTTCGTGCGATCGCAGAAAGTTGAAAATTTTTTAACTTTTTATCGCTGTCGCTTAGACAAGGACCAATCAGCATGTGTCAGGTTTTCAAAGCAGCTGCAATGAGTTTTGCTGATTGCTGTCGTTTGTCACCTTCCGTGTGTCGAGTCCATTAGGCTGCTGCTATTCCTCAAAAACGACAGCGTGAATGTTGCATCAAATTTGTGTGACAACTTTCTGTTTTTTAGCTCTTGCTCTTGATATCTGGTTTGATGGAGACATCAAAAGTACTTTGTTAGAATCAACAAATTATTATAATTTTGGTTGAAATAGTTCATATAGCTAGAATATTAAAGAGGCCCTTCCATTAAAAACAGTGTTTCTGAGGTTTCTGCTGAATATTTTAGCTCCACAGGTGTTCTTACCTTCATAGTGGGTGTGAAAACAGGTCAACAACTTCTCTTTCAGTTTTAATCTCTCAAACTACGCAGGTGGTGATAAAACCCGAGTTCTAACGGCCTGAATCTGTTTCGTCACAACTCCTTTGTTTGTTAGTATTCGGCAGCTCCCGCAGTTGAAACCACGGCCAGCATGCTGCTAGCTAAAAGCTGTTAGCATAAGATGTAGCAAACAGGAAGACACGACGTCTGACGTTACCATGCATAGCGGGGCAGGAAACAGTACACCTTGCACTGATAGGCTAGTTTGTTAGCCAATCAGAGTCCAGCAAATTTGAACAATGAATATGAACGAGCTGCTGACAAAGCAGCCTGACGGAAGGAGCCACCCGAATTTTAATGCAGGCAGATTGAAAGGTCTGTTAATCAGTGTTTCCTGATGTTTCTTAGATATAAAATGTTTCATATTACTGGTTAATACTTAAGAAATAACCACAAAGTCCTGAAATTTGTATGAAATGGCCTCTTCAAGGAATCTTATGAACATGTTTAGCTTAAGCTGTATGGTCGTGTGTGATCCAAAGGGTTTTTGACATGAGAGGGAGTTACTGTAGATCAGACTCAGTATTTGGAGTTTCTCCCAATTCATTTGCACAGTGATTTTAAAAACATACACTCTAACTGATCAATGTAATTCTCTTTGCCTGTCAGATACATAACATACACCTTTGGCCTGAACCTCCAAGGTCCAGCTAATTACAGGAATGTCCCCTCAACCACAAAGCAGCCAGGAGACCAAAACAAGTTCTTCTTTTTTTCAGCTGTAAGTCAATTACATGTGAAATTTTACTTGTGTTTGTTATTGCTCCTGATTCAGTGGTAGAAATCTACACAGGTGGCCAAGATCTTGTTTCTGTCTGGTAAAATGACTCCAGCTTCATCAAACTGACGTGTGTTAGGGCAGAGGGAATGTGATGGAGAGGAGGCCCCATACATTCAGTGTAAATATGAAACACTCCTGAATTTACCTTTAAAAATGCTGTTGAACATGAAAATGGTCCCCAGGAACTGCTAAGAAGTTTCATCTTGGGGTCTAGAAAATGCCATTGCTGCTTATGTGCAGACTTTCAAATATGGTTAGAATGAATCAGTCAGAATGCTACACTTTTTTTTATTTAATCAGTCTTGGTTTTGTTCCAGTTGTAACAAAGTCTGGATGAATATTGATTTCTACAACAATTACCACCAGAAAACCACAACGTTTCGCCTCAAGAACAGATTGCTGTACAAGACTCTGTCTCCCACATCTAATTTGCTTTCTTACTTTGTCTTTGTACACCCCCACCCACCCTCACCCCCCTCAGGAATTTCAAAGTGTGAATTATTGTATATGGATGTCTAAACAGACAATTAAAAAAGAGCTGTCTGGGTAAACATTATCACGTGTTTTGGTCCATAAATATGTCAAAGTTTGTAAGCCAGCCCAAGGCAAACACATGACATCAGAATACTGAGAGACACTCGCACAGATGAGGCAAAAGTCAACGATGACAGAAACTGAAAAATGAAGTGTGAGATGGGTGGGTGGGGGGAACGAGCGAGCCTGTAATGATAGACACAAAAAAACCCAAAAGATTGGAAACCCAAGAAAATAGAAAAAAGAGTAAAACTTAGAAATAACGGGATATTTTTCAAAGGTCAGTGACCAGATGATGTGTTAAATAGACTTTACAGTCTCTTATTTACAGAGTGGCAGACATGATAGTGATGAGAAGGAGGTAAGGATGAGGAGTGAAGGGAAGGGGAGCGGTCCCATGCAGGACTGGGTGCTGATGGGAGGAGGTGAGAGGAGACAAGAGAGGAGTATAAGACAAGACTGCGAGGTTCAAGTGTTAATTTATTCTTTGTTATGTCCAAATACTGAAAGAAGAGACAAGAATTAGGGTTAAAAAAGCTAAAAAGAGCAGAGAAATAATGGAGAAGAGAGGAAAAACAGACAGGAGTGGTAAATATAGATGAGCTTTTTACAGAAGAGCTTGAATTTGCAGCTGTTTAAACATATTGTATGTGTGCTTCATTGTTATTGGTATGTAAATTACCAAGTAAAATATCAGATATAAAAAAGTGAGATGTGTTGTATCATTTATAGTTCAGTTCTACAATGAAATCTATATAGGTTTTTCAGTGCTTTGAGGATTTTGTTTTGTGAAAACTGAAGATACAAACCCAACAGTGTAGGTTCTATTCTATCTAAATGAATATGTATGTGCTGGTAAATAATATTGCGATTTATTTGGGGGGATATACCCTGTTACATGAAATGTACTTATTTGTTTATTTGTCTTAAAGGGGTTATGACATCAAAATGCACTTTTTTGAGTTTTTTGGGGTACATCATGATGTGTTGTGCACTGATGAGGCCGTGTGAACGTCCAAAGCGAGTATCAAAGTTCCCGTTTGTGGGCGGTCCGCTTTGTTTCATATTTAAAAAACGGTTGAATCGGAAAGCACCATTTTTTCCTACGTGGCATTTCATCCTACGTATTTCGTCCAATAGTTTTTTAATCAAATTCTTTTGTGAGTTGACATATGCGGGCATATCTACTACATGAAATAGCTTTACGCCAGTTTAAACAGTGATGTCATCACACCTTTAACTTTAAGTATCAAGTAATAATATTTCTTTGAAAGTTTTTTGTTGCAGTTTTAAAGCAGAGATGACAGCTGGAGTTGCCTTTTGTCCAAATGTTTTATCTTGAAGCATTAACATCCAAATGGCTCCTCTTATACACTGTCCCTAATGCTGTGGTACAACTTAAAGCAGTTCTAAATAACTTTTCCACAGCCGTGTCTCAGACAGCAATGGCTCAGTGTTCTGCGAAAATATGCTACCTGTTGAGATGTGCTACACGTGCCGTTCCACAGTCTTGACTTCAATGAACAGATTTATTGTAAATTTTTTTATTTATATATTGTTCCATAAATACATTTTACCTGTCAAATAAATTCTCCCAGGACAGGAACACTAAATAGGATGTTATTTTTACTTTCTTTGCATTGTCAGAACGACAGGCAAATGTTTGGACACACCCAGAGGAGAGGGACCCAACAATAGTAGATGAGGACCCAGAGAGCTTTTATATAGAAAATATCCAGGAAAGATCTTAAAAATATGTTTAAATAATTAACAGGACACACTCGCCATAAACAAGAATATTTTATAAACTTTCAATGACATCTTGTTATGAAATAAGTTGTCAATTTGTACTAAGGCGGCATTTTTCATCAGGGCAGCATAAATCATCCTAACACCACTTCCGCCTTAGACCCAAATTACAGAAGTTGCTCAGTCTATTGTAAACCCATCAGAGGCATCCAGAGTGTCTAAATGAAGCTGAACATGTTTTTTGGTGAGTATCCACTTAGACAAGTTTCAAAACTGTAACTTAAAGTTGTAAAAATTATTTTGTACTGCTTTAACCTAAAAGTCACGTTCAAGGAACATACGTCAAGAACAGTTTTCTGGTACACAAATGGGGCGTTCAATGCCATCTCATAAATATGAATACTATGAAAAATAAACTGTTTAAAAGAAATATACACCCAAAAGAAAAAAAGTAAAGAATTGTGGGGTTCCTTTGAACCCATAAACAATAAAAGTATAACAATTTCTGTATTTTTAAATAATCTGACTCCATCAATATCTGTATCTTTCACATTTTCAAAAGAAAAGTAGGTGAGAACCCACAACTGAATCTCTGCTTTCTCTGGTCCATGTTCAGTGTGGTGCACACAACAAAACCAAACTACCCAAGAATCTGTTTGGTCCTTTTAAACAGACTGAGTGTCTGAGGAAAAAGCCTGAAGGCACATGTGATACTGATTAAAGTTAAACGCTTGATTTGAAAAGTGACTTTGGATTGATCATCTCTTTTGATGTGCTAAGGAATATTTTCAAATTTTTCTGTATATTTGTAGATGAAAGGACAAATAATTTCACATTGTTTAGTCTAAGACATGCAGGTGAACATTCGATGTTTGCTATTCACTGAAACACTTTTCAGGAAAAATGAAGCTTTAAGGATGGGAACCAATTTCTGTTGTTCCTGTTTTGTCTTTGTACTTTATGAATGAACATTCTGAAAATCTTTTCTTTGACATGGAAAAAATATATTTTTCCATATTTAGATTTGAATGTATCATCTCTACATGTTACTCTGAATTTTCTCATGTGGTGAGAGTTTACAGGATTCAAAGTGGAGATAGTGGCAGTGACACTTACATTGGGGGTGTTTAAACAAGAGGGAGAATAAAAGGAAGGTAATAAAAGGAGCTGAGCTGATTATCATGAACAACTGAAAGATTGAATGATGAGAAACCACTGAAACATGCATGACAGCGGGTCATGGGTACTGGGACTGAAAAACGCTGCAGACTTTACGCACACTGAAGACATGATGTTTCACTTTGTCTCCTGATTCAAAGTCCAACGCAAGAACAGCAGATCATAAAAACAAGAAGGAAGAAAACCAGACAAAAAGAGAAAAACAACATGATGGATAAGAGAATAACAAGATACAAAACAGCACAAAATTCGAGCACCATAACACAATTATTTAAAGAAGGAGAGTCATCATATATTCCAGTAAGTGTTTGCTCATCTTCATTCCTGTTTCCCCTCCCAGAACTTTCCTCCTGTGCCTCTCCCTCTGTGATCCTCCGAAAACTTTGGCTCATTGCTCCCCTGAGAGTCACCTGATGTTTCTGACAGAAGGTGAACACAACAGAAGAGACACACTGTACTTTAAGACTGTCATCTTACCCCTGCATACTACACTCCAAATGCGCACACACACACACACACATTCCTCATTCACCAGTCCTCTAGCCCCACCACAAACACATTCATCCAAACCACAGTTTGAAGTGATTGTACTGAATTCAAGCCACAATAAGTAGCTAAACATACAGTACCTGCACTCATACACACTGACAGAGTAACACAAGTTAAACACATTACCTTCACACCAGCTGGAAACCTGGACTGTTTTATTAATTTAATTGTTGGTATGTGTATAAATACACACAACTTATGTGTTTTTACTTGTATTGTCTTGTCTTGTCTTCTGTGAGCTGGTTTTTTATTGTTCCCCTTGTTTGTAAACTATTTGGACAAGATTAGACCAAGACAACTTTAAAGTTATTACATAACACTAATTGGTTTAAGTTACTGGGAGGCTGAAAAGTTCTCCAGGTATCTTTCCAACTACTAGAATCTTGTGTTTATCAGTCAAACTGTTAAAGAAAATATCTACCATTGTATTTACAAACAAGGAGGAGAAATAGCAGCAATGTACAGTTTAGTTTATCATGAGGATCCTCATGTGTTGTCAGCTAGTCTTCCTGGGGTCCTTCTTTAAAATCATACATATCCACACATTGTCAGTTTGGCAGATAACAAACATCTAAAATACAAAAACAAGGTAATAAAATTAAGCCAAAGAGTATACTGTATGTGATATACTTAGTGTCATTCTGCATCCTGCATTACATGTACAGATAATCATCACCAATGTACTGTACCTGATCAGTTGTCCTTTCAAGGCAGACTTTTGGTCTATTTTGATCAGTTTTAACAGCATATTTAATTCTTTCATTGCTCTATAGGTAAAAGTGCTTCTGAGAACATTTTTATTTGCTTTGGAAATTAGAAACCATCCTTATGTTGCATGTCTAGTGGTATATCACTGTCAATAAAAACAAAAGGCTTTTAAGTTTTCATATTTTCCAAATGGAGAAGCGAATTCTTGAACTTTCATCCATTGTTTTTACACTGGTACTATAGTAGCAGTTCAGCGTCATACAGGCTGCTTTATTCGGCATTAGTTGCAGTCTATCTAGATCTTTTCTTTATTTCTTTTAACAGTTGCTCATATGATTTTACAATAGTCCAGTTGAAAAATTAATAAAATGTTTACATCAAGCTTGGTCATGTGCACCTACAGGTAGAGTTTAGCTTCTGCAGCCTGTTCTGTAGAGGTATTATGTATTAGAGGTGGAGTTGAGTCGAGCACTACACTATTTTGTTTTTGTGTACAGTGTGTTCACCAGTAAATTATTACCAGTAGTTATTTGTGCATGGGTTCATTTTTGATTGAGTGTGTAGCTGGCTGTCCGTGTGTGTGTGTGTGTGTGTGTGTGTGTGTGTGTGTGTGTGTGTGTGTGTGTGTGTGTGTGTGTGTGTGTGTGTGTGTGTGTGTGTGTGTGTGTGTGTGTGTGTGTGTGTGTGTGTGTGTGTGTGTGTGTGTGTGTGTGTGTGAATGGTTGTTTCTCCGTATGTGGCTGCAATGGACTTACAACTTGTCCAGGGTGTCCCCCACCTCTCACCCAGTGACCGCTGGAGATAGACACCAGCAGAACAGGAAGAAGCAGGTTCAGAAAATGGATGGATTGTTAAATACATACAGTACATAAATAATAATCAAGCAGGCAGGGATCAGCTCACAGTCATTGCTGAACAGACAAACCTTGTGGTGGACTGTGTAGGTTTTTTTCTAAGTAAAGGACTCCTGGCACTTTAACAGCAATAAGTTATCATATTTGCAACATTTGATCATACATGAAGATGTATATGTTTCTAAAGGTAAATATTTGTGCTTATACAAATAAGCCATAAGTAACAGACTCATAATTAAGTTATAAATTCAACTGACAACTTGAGAGTTACAGGAGAAAAGAAGGATATGTAGAGGTCCAGAAAACCTTCTTCCGTCCAACTCCCACATCCCATGATGGCTTTTATTTTCAGTCTTTTTACAGTCCAGCTCCTACCGATGATTTCCTATGTAATATGAGTGGAGGACAAGTTTCAGCTGAGATTTAAAGAGCTTTCATAACATGTGCAGAAGAACTCTCTAAGACCTGTAAATGGAGTGTAATTTGTAAAACTAATTTCTCCATCAATTACAGCAAATGTCAAACAGCCTTAATTTCTGCTTTTTTGTGTCTTTACCTTTTAATGGAATGTTCTAACAATGAAAATTAAAACTGCTTATGAAAGAAAAGTTATTGTTGCTAAAAGATGCAAAAACTGAGTGAATTAAAGCATGTTTGGCTCAAAAATATGCAATTTAAACACAAAACACAGCTATGTATCTCTGTGTGCCACCAGTCACTGCAGCCAGTTACATGCTGTATGTTAGTGCTTCTGGTAATTTGTTTGATTTTATTGTTCAGTTCTTTGATTGGTTGAAACCAGCCCAGCTCCACATGCCATGAAGCTGATTCTTAAATTATAGCAGTCTGTGGATCTCTGACACAGATAACATAAGAAGACCTTCACAGAGTTGTTAAAGAAGCAGCCATGTTTGTGTGAAGCTGCCAAATCCAGGTTCAGGATTTCAAATCAGATTAACAGACATCCTACTGAAGCTTCCAAGCAAAACAAATCTCAGTGTGATGAGGTGACACATCCAGTCCCTTAGTGCCAAGCCAACGAAAACAAGTCAGAGAGGACGAGGATGGAAAGGAAGTGGAGAAGACAGGTAAGCTAGAAAGATAGAGCCTGGTAGTAAGGCAAGAGGAAAGGAATTACAAACAATTAAAGTATCTTAATACAAATATAACTGTGTACAAATTATTTCACCAGTTAATAATATAAGTAATACTTCTTCCTTTCAGTTTTCCTAACTGTAATAATCTCTTTCAACGCTGCTCAGAGGTGTTTCACATGATAAAAACAATGATTTCGTCTGAAAAAGAAGGTGATTTAAATCATTGTGTTGACGGATTGTTAACAGACTGACATTCAGTTTGATTCATGTCAATTTAGATACAGCAAAGTCCTAACAAAGGTCATCTTGGTGCACCAGATGGTTCGGTTCATTTTCATTTCATTACAATCTAGTTTGATTACATCATCAATGAATTCAGTCCTTTCCAAATTGAAAATCAATTACTGTCCACTTTGGTTTCATATATATATATAATGCCAATTTAAGTGGCAATGAAGCCACCTGATAACTTTAAAATTTTCCTTTGATTCAAACCACCTCACTGAAGAAAACAGAGAAGACGACATCTCCTACCAGGTAGGGACCTTAAGTAGGATCAGGTCTGGATCAGTCCATCACAGGACTACATAATGAAACAAACAACCAATCACACTCATGTTTACACCAAGGGCCAAGATAGAATAGCCTGCTAGCATGCATGTTTTTGAAATGTGGAAAGAAACAGGGGTCTTCAGAGAAAACAGGATTATTATTATTACCCCAGATGGACCTATTTGCTGTAAGGCAACAGTGCAAACCAACTGCAGCACTGTGCAACCCGCCAGTGCAACCCCCAAAAATCTGAGTTAATTAAAGGGATAGTTCGGTATTTTTCACATGAATCTGTATGGCATCACCGTCTGCAGTCTCGTGCAGACACACTGACTTACCCCCGACAGCGTCCTGTGAGCCGAGTTTTCGTCCAGTTTTGGTCAAAGCGAAAGTAGTCCCGGCAGCTGTCCTGGGGTCAGCAAAGTAAAATGTTTTACTTCCCAAAACAGTGTGTGTTCGAATGAGTGATTTATTTGCATAACAAAACCCTGGTAGTCCAAAAAGTCCCACCTTGTAATTGCCTGGGACTACTTTCTCTCAAATGCGATCAGTGCGCGCTGTCACTGCTAACAGCTGTGCGCACTAGCCAACAACTTTCATCAGTTGTTCGACAGTGTTTACAGAGTACCGACCTGCGACGCTTACGAGCTGGTTCGAGAGCTAGAGCGAGAAGTTCATCAGCTTCTAAAGAAATATATGTTTATTTGAAAAAATGGTGCGCACTTGCGACTATCCAGACTGTACCAACAAAGATGTGAGTGAGTCTCCTCACACATCGGGTCCAGCTGGTCTGGGACGCTTCTTCCAGTTTATTTTCGGGACGTGGAAAAAAGTCTCCAAGACACCCGCATTCAGGAGCGCAGGTAGATCATTATTGTTTGTGATGCAAACAGATGCTGACGCTCCGGCCTCCTCGTCAATTGAGAGGTCTTGCATCTGTGGCATAACGAGGTCCCATTCGTGGCAACAGTAGCATTCCACCTCGGTCTGCATTACCTCGCACTTGAAACACGTACACCACCATTTGTCCGTCACCCGAGGTCTTGCAGCTCCAGCTGCGGCTTCACCTTCCACCTCTCTGTCCACCCTCTCTCTCTCTGCCCGTTCTACTTCCATCTGATGAATTTCAGCATCTATATATTCGGGTTCATATAGATATCCCCTTGGTTGTGTGCTGAAATCAATGCTTTCATCGTCGCTGTAGTCAGACATGGTGCCGTTAACTTCCCAAACACTAAACTAAGTGGCTGAAACAGGTAGCCTAAGCTACCTGTCACCTAGCGGTTGCAGTACGCACTGATCGCATTTGAGAGAAAGTAGTCCCAAGCAATTACAAGGTGTGACTTTTTGGACTACCAGGGTTTTGTTATGCAAATAAATCACTCATTCGAACACACACTGTTTTGGGAAGAAAAACGTTTTACTTTGCTGACCCCAGGACAGCTGCCGGGACTACTTTCGCTTTGACCAAAACTGGACGAAAACTCGGCTCACAGGACGCTGTCGGGGGTAAGTCAGTGTGTCTGCACGAGACTGCAGACGGTGATGCCATACAGATTCATGTGAAAAATACCGAACTATCCCTTTAAGACACTTTGTGATTAAATTGTGTGGAAAAAATGCAGATTCACAGTTTGATGGAATTAGATCACACATGACATGGCAGTTAAACTGAACTTATCAAAGACATGAAAGCAACAACTATGAACATGGCAATCCTCCAGTATCTTATTTTCCATCACAGAACGTTTGAAACCAAGTCTTAAAAAAGAAAACCAGTCTGTTCATGAATGTTGATGAGTATACGTATATGAGTATATGAGTATGAATACAAGTATGTTTAGAAATGAGACTCAGAGAGTAAGGATTTTCTGTTAAATGACAACAAATGTAATTTGCTCAATTAAAAAATATTCATTTCAGATTTTTGCTTATTTTGAAATTTGATGACTGTAAAATGTGTATTTTACTGTTACCTTAGTTTTACAGATAAAAACAAAACATTTCCTTTCCAATCCATTCATGTGTAATTTGGCTCTTCCACATTATATGTAACCATGTGTTAAGTTGGTGCTACACAATGATTTGGAACTGCTCCGCCTAAAACCCTCTATGAAAGGGAGGGACATCTGCTGATTGGAGGATGCACCAGCAAGTGTCTGCCTACCATTATTTGTCTTCACCCAATGACAGTAAATCAAGCTTTTGCTAATTAAGTCAGGAGAAAAACAACACCACGTTGTTTTCCATCAAGAAATGCAAAATGTTCTTACCTTTGCTCATTTTTCAACCAAGAAATCTTCTCTAGTTCCCCTAAAACAGATTCAATAGCTGCTTCTACAAGTACATCCAGCGCAGCCAAGTTTGTTTTGCTTTGCCTCGGCACTTGCTGCTGTTGTCATACCTGAACACCCGCCCCAAAGCACAATGCTAACACATGTGGGGGTCCAAACCACCAGTGGAGTTGAGTCAGACGGTTTTGTTGGAGCAGTACAAGATGGATTTTTGTTTGGAAAACTCTAAATCTCACAAGGTTAGCGCAAGGTTAATTCATGTGCTTATTTTCAGGTAATCTACCAATGTTTAAAGACTTACTCTGATGAAAATCTTGTTTATCGTGTTGTTAACGTGTTTAGTGGCATTTTTCTGATGCTAGAGGACATATCTTAAGAAAATTAAACTCAAAATTGTATTTCTGAGTATTTCTGCATTTAAATCACAGTAAGTCAGTAGCAGATGCTAAAATGTGTCTGAAAAAGAGCGGGTTCATGAAGTAGAAAATCCACTAGGCGGGGCCAAGCTCCTGCTCCAAGCTCGCATAAACAAAGAGCACTCAGCAAGAGAGTGGGGCTGGGGGATCCTCCACGCCAACAGTTCCGCCCACAGCACAGAGGTGAATTGCTAACAAGCTACTGCCGCTATGCAGAAGCGTCCTATTGGTACAGGTTTTGTGATTTGGGGTAAAGACGTCATCATCATAGTTTAAAGATGACTGAGACACTTTAAAATAGCTCAAAAGATGATCGAAGTGGGTCTTTAAACACAAACCTGATGATAAACGGAAAGTCAATCATCTCCTTTTAAGCTATTCAACCATACAGCACTAGCAGAGCCTTACAGCAGCATCTCTTGTGACTTTACCTCAGTGGAAACATAGTTTAAACTAATTTCGGAGATGCTGTAGTTCAGGCCAGATACATTACGTGGTGGTGAGGTTTGAAATCTGATTAAATATGCAGTACTTTAGCCCTGATTCTTCCCATCATTTCCTGTCTTTGTTAGCAGATTAAAAAAAAAAGTTATTATGGATGTTTTAAATGTGACTGAAGTCTGGGCCCTCCATCTAGTCTCTGTGGTTTACTGATGCTGAGCAGCTCTTGGCTCTTAGTGTTGGGTTGCAATCTTTAAACACTTATTATTCACAGCTTGTGAAAATATTATGAGAGAGGGCCAGCTCTCTGCCTGAGGGGGTCATGAGGGTTTTCTTAATGCTACCATGGGCTCAATATGTCAAATTGCTCTAACCCACTGCTTTACAGTTTTTCAAATCACCTTAAACCAGGTTGAGAATGAGTGAAAAAGAATATGAAATATAATTATACATGCAGTAATGTAAACGTGAAAATTTGGCATAATGTTCTGACTATTAAAACCTCAACATAGATGTGGCATGTGGAAATTATTTTAAATTATAGCATGACAAATGGTTTGTTTTCTCAGAGCTGTATATAAAGGAAAACCCAGCATCTCTTATATGTCCACATCCGCACATACACACACCCACACACCTCTTCTCAGACCTAAATTTCCTGTAGGCAGTGGTAGGAGGTGTATATGAAAGATTTGTCATGTCTGGAGGCTCATTTCAGCTGACAGTTTACACAAGGAGGCTTGAATATCAATAAATAAATTGTCCTGCTACACAGGTGCTTTCCTTTTATGAAACATGATCTATGATGTGTGTATGTAGGAAATAAGTTTAAAACTTTAACTCAAGGAAAGTGGATCCAGGACAATAAACAAGGCCACACCACATGGAAATCATATATACTATCAACAATTCAAGACATAGCTGATACACAACACTACGGGTTTTTGAGGAAAGTACAAACCCTCTTAAAGAGGTTGATCATCTTGGGGTATCACACATGTTTGGGATCACATTTGATCAGCAACATTTACAATCAGCAAAATTTTGGAGTTATAAGGTTCAACTAAAATATTTTGGTTTTCCATGATCTGTTTATGATTTAACAAAGAAGTCACTTTTAATTTTTTCTTGTAAATCTGCTTCAAAGGCTTATAAACATAATTCAACATCAAACAGATGAAACTGAAACTTGTTTAGAACTTTTGATTATTTTAAATGTTTTTCTTCACTGACAGAAAATAATAATAAAGTTCTTAATATGTATTTCAGCTTTAAGGTGAATGTGTGTGAATGTGACTGAGTGTTCAGGAGGTATTTACTAAGTTTATTTTTTATATTGCAATCACGCCACCTAGAGGAATTTCAGCCCCATGATTTCTAAAAGTTAAAAAGGATAAAGGCAGGTAAAAAAAGACTGCAGAGCCAAAAAAATCCAGATATTTAATCATCCAGATCACACAGTCATACATTTTTTAAGTATCTTAGCCAGTGATAAGAATACCAGCAGGAACACTGACCACAGTCAAGCACACACTCAAGAATCACAGGTGCTCCTGAAGTCCACTCGGGTCTGCATCTATACTGAGTAATGGGGAAGAAGATTCATAGAGGAAAGGCCCCCGGCAGAAATTCAGCCCAGACAGAGTGAAGGGATGTATCACCTAAAGGAGGGCAGGACCCACAGCAAATACTTCTCTAAAATGGACACAAACAGCTGATCGCAGCTGTAGGAGTGATCAGTTCCACTCAGACATCTTAAATGCCAAACTACACAGTAAATTATAGAGAGATAAAGGGGTTGATGCTTAGAGAAGAAACTCACCTGTTTCTATCTTAAAAGAGTGTCTCCAACTCACACACATGGGGAGAAAAGGAGAGAGAACAGCTATAAACAGCCATTCTGCTTCAGACTACAGAGAATTCTGCCATCTGCTGCCCCAAACTCACATAACACTTAAAAACAGAGATTTACAGGTCGATTCACTTCCGGTGCCGGTAAAATAGAATCATAAAGGTAAAAAGTTATGAAAATGAATGAAGCTCTCAAAAGTTGTTTTTTTTTACATTTTGCTGTCAGAAACACAAGAACATAAACTTCAGTGTTAAAGAAAAAGTTCTGTGTTGAATGTTGATTCTTCCCAATGTCCACTGGAAATAGAAGACAGGGTATATTCACAGTTGTTCTATCCATACATTCATTTCCTTCATCCACTTGTTCAGGGCAGCAAACTACATCTTATTATCTCATTAGGCAAGAAGCGTGTTGGACAGGTAGCCATTGACACACAGAGGGTGGTAATAAAACCCCAAACATTAAATCCAAAAAACAAACTCGAGAACAAATAAAAATATACAAAACCAAATAGAAACTATGTATAAAAGTATCTGTTACTGGATGTTACCAGATGAACTGACTGATGCTCGTCTCTCAACTGAAGCCTAAAAAAACAGAATATTTATTGATGAATGAATGTGTTCAGATATCTCATTACAGCCAACTAGAAGCATTGTTAAGTTCCAGTAAGACTCTCTGAGATGCTAAAAGATTTCTTGATTTTGTTTTTCATTTCTAGTTTTCAGCCTGAAAGTTTCAGTAACAGTAAAATAATCACATAAAAAGTTCTAAATGTTACTTATCTTTAATTAATGTTCTTGAAAACAGTCAGTCTTTCTTTGTACATTATAAAGTACATAAAATATGCCATGTGAAAAAAACAATATTCCTAATAAATTTTGGATTTCTGACCCAATCATACCATAGCGGTGCAGTTAACACTGTTGCCTTACAGCAAGAATGTCCTGGTTCAACAACCAATCAGGACCTTTTTGAATGGAGTTTGATGTTTTCATGCATGTGTGGGTTTTTTCTCCAGTGCAGGTGAGAAAATCTAGTTTTGTTACTGGCTGAAGCGTCATCAAATAGTCTTAAAGCAGTACAAAATAACTTTAAAGAGGTAATTTCATACAAATTTCAGGACTTTGTGGTTATTTTTTAAGCATTAACCAGTAATATGAAACATTTTATATCTAAAAAACATCAGGAAACACTGATTAACAGACCTTTCAATCTGTCTGCGTTAAAATTCGGGTGGTTCCGGCTCCTTCCTTCAGGCTGCTTCGTCAGCAGCTCCTTCATATTCATTGTTCAAATTTGCTGGACTCTGGTTTGCTAATAAACTAGCCTATGAGAGCAAATATTACTGTTTCCTGCCCCGCTGTGCATGGCAACGTCAGACATCGTGTCTTTTTGCGTTTGCTACGTTATGCTACAGCTTTTAACCAGCAGCATGTTAGGCGTGGTTTCAATTGTGGGATCTGCAAAAAACTAATGAACAAAGGAGTTGTGATGAAACAGATACAGGCCGTTCAAACTCGGGAGAACTCGGGTGTTATCACCACCTGCGTAGTTTGAGAGATTAAAACTGAAAGAGAAGTTGTTGACCTGTTTTCACACTCACTATGAAGGTAAGAACACCTGTGGAGCTAAAATATTCAACAGAAACCTCAGAAAAAACATTTTTAATGGAAGGGTCTCTTTAAAGGAACTTAAGGCAGCTTTACAAAATCTGACTCAGTGCTGCCGCGACAGGCGCTGTGGCTAACTGCAGCCACCAGCCAAGCCGGCACGGGAGCGCGCACAGACACTTTACAGACTGTTCGTCTTCACAGCACTGCACCGGGGAGGCTAACATACTTCACGTCAGGTCTCTCCACTCTGTTATTTGATTTGATCTCATCATTTTCATACTGTATCAGGCTCTAAACACGACCTATAATGTTTTCTCACCTGGTCACAAGGAAATGAGCCATGTCAGCATCCGTTTTCACTCCCAAATGCAGCTGAAGTTCCCTCCATGAACCGAACGTATATCCAATATTTATGCGGGTGCCTGCCCGGCTTCGGTCATGTTTTTTTTTAGACTCACGAGATGCCGCTGATAAAGTCTTTTTTTTCTTCATGGTGCCACTTTTTTGGGGGGTGAGAGTGGATGCAGGTTGTTTGCTGGCTGCAGAAACATCCATAAGTATACCTTCAGTGTTTGAATCCAAGTCCACGGCGGCCATGTACTTCCTGTTCAAGAGCTGTCGGCAACGCGCATGCAGCGTCAATTTACGTCACATCCCTACAACTGCGCGGGAAATTCGGACGTCGAACTGCAGCGCATTATGTAGCACACAGCGTTTCCAAGGCAACAGACATATATGTGGATGGCCTCGTTATTTTGGGTTTTTAATGCTTCATGACCCATTAGCATTGAATAAACTGGAAATGCATGTGTAGTTTTTCACAAATCTTGCCTTATGTCCCTTTAAAGCAGAACTAAGTAAGTTTTTTCACCTCAATAAATGTTTTCTAGAGTCCCTGTGGGGGTAAACAAGGACTTGGCGGGGTGATTCGTGGGTCCCTCCCCTCCCTCCGGGGTCTGTGTCCTGAAAGCAGCACTTGCAACTTTCAGTGGATCGGACCCGACTAATCTCGCGAGAACAAACCTGCTTTACGGCACTCACACTCACGTACATAAATACAAGCATGAAGCCCTTGCCGTTGTTAGCAACGCCACCCTTAGGAGCGCAAAGATGACAATAATACTCACCTGTCGAGACATTTTCTTGGTTTTGTTTTTCTTTCTTCTTGCAAAAGCGTTCTCTGCGCGTTGTTGTTGGGGGGGCGGCGGCGGGGTGGAGGGGGTGAAGGGTGGGGGGGGGTCTGCGGCGGCGGCGGGGGAACGTTACGACAGTGAGCTTTTACAGGGGACCAGTAGGGGGAGAGCGAGAGCAAAACTTACTTAGTTCTGCTTTAAGCTACAGTTATGAAACGTGTCAAAGTAGATACTCACTGAAAAACATGTTCAGCTTCATATTAGACACTCTGGATATCTCTGGTGCCCCTATATTACACATAATAACTTCAGTCATTCGGGTCAACTCAAAATCAATCAAAAATATTTTATTAATTAAGGGAAATTAAGTGTTGTGGCAAAAAGGTAACAAATCAAGCAAAAAACACAGCCAGCACAGCACCCAAATCAGAAGAAAAGTATTTAGAAGATATTTCCAGAAGAAAAAACTAACAAGAAATACTCAAAAAGAACAAAAAATGCTAGCAAATGCTAGCAAAGTCACAGAGCTACTCCAACAAGCTGCCACCAGTTGTAGCGCTATTCCGGAATAGCAGTCGGAAGTGGTGTTTTGACAACTTATGCTGTCCTGATGAAAAATACCGCCATATACAAATTGACAACTTATTTCATGACGAAGTTTATGATCCTTCTCTGATATTTTCTACAGTATATAAAAGCTCTCTGGGTCCTTATCGGCCATTGTTGGGTCCTTCTCCTGTTTGTATGTCCAAACATTTGCCTGTTGCTCTGACAATGCAAAGAAAATAAAAATAACATCATATTTAGTGTTCCCGTCCTGGGAGAATTTATTTGATTGGTAAAATGTATTTATGGAAAAATATAGAAACAAAAAATAAATGATAAATCTGTTTATTGAAGTAAAAACTGTAGAACGATACATGTGCAGTAGCACTTCTCAACAGGTAGCATATTTTGATAGCCCACCGGTTTGAGCAACCGCCATCTGAGTTGTTTATAAAAGAAGAAAAGTTATTTAGTACTGCTTTATTTTATTTTATTTTTTCATCTTATCATGCAGCAAGAGGAAAGTACCAAGTTCCATTAGGAACGTCATATTTTCTATTTTCTTCTGCATGATAAAATACAGTTTTAATATAACAATATTTTTAGGCAGTGAAAAGTTCCATTTTGAAATAATTGAATTTCCTGACTACAGTTTATTGCAGGCTACAAAAGGTTAAAAACTGTTGCAATGTTTATCAAAAAACCTTTCAAAATAATGGCACCAGCCACGGTCTGAGAAGCAGTTTAAACCTGCAGATGGTGAGGGTTCAGAATGACCTCAGCTTCAGCTGCTTTATAATAAATAAAAACAACATCACCCTGTGTTGTTTCCATCTCAGGGTGTGGTTTTACACATAATGAAGAACAGCTCCTGTTTTTTTTTACTATACAACAATTAAATATACAATTTGATTGACAAAGTTGAACTTTAAAGATGCTTCTCTTTCGTCCTGGAACCAGCAGCTGTTGTAACAGGCTGATTTTAATTTAACGCACATACTTAACATGTGAGTGTTAGAGTTTTTTTAATGTAGTAAATACTGATGTCTTTGTAAACAGCACCCAAACTAAAAATAATGTGAGCAGTCAGTTGTCACAACATAAAGAGAGTCATTATGGTCAAGAGGTCACATGTGGGTTGTTTACCCTCTCAGTGACTCTGAAGGCTGTAATTCAGTCCAGTGCTGCTGACTGGAGCAATGTCTCTCTCTCTGTGTGTTCTGTCTGATAATATATTCAACAAATCTTCTCAAATGTCCCTCACATTGGCATCACCTTGTTTATGATTGGTCAGTTCTCCTAGAATTGTTTTCTCCTTGTTGCCTATGTTTGTTGACATTTTCCTAGTTTGTATGGTGGTAAATAATAACCCTAACAGTCACCAGAAGAATCAAACACAGATGTGTTATGACTCTCAGAACCCTTGAGGTGCTAAAGTCTGCAAAGTGTCTTCCATTAGTGTTAAAATGTCTTCAAATTACAGATAAAATGACCCCTAGAGTTATCAAGATGGCTGAACATCAACTTATATTTGATTTAAAAGTCCAGCTGCTTTTCTTCAATTAAATAAAAAATAAAGTTTGTGATTTAATGATCTCTGAAAAATTCATCATGGTAAATAATAATTTACTTGAACGTGTTCAAGGTGTAACGCTGCTTCTCGTGCAATGACTAATGACTTGTCTGCATACAAATAAAAATTTGATTTGTCATAAGCATATGTAAATAGTAAAAAGAAGAGGTCCAAGTATGTAACCTTTGGGTACACCTTTTAATGTTAAGAGGGTGGAGGAAAGAGCTCTGGCTGAACATATTACATTCTAATGAGTAATTGATGAACCAGTAAACAGTACAATCAGATGGGCTAAAAATGAAGTCTATTTATATGTGACATGATTTGATAAGTTTTTGATAAGTCAATAAATAGTGTGGCACAATAATTTTTACTGACTAGTGCAACTATAACATTGTATAATTCTGTCATGCTGTCTACAAAACCTGACTGATAAAGTGATTAAATACCATTTGTTTCTAAACAAATTGCTTACTTATAAGTTTGTCTTTAGCTAATCCTAAACTCAAAATTTAGTAACTGTTTTTTTTTTTTTAGTTAACTGAGATCATGAATGAAACATGTTTTGTATTCTGTGCAAAATAGGCTTCAAGTCAATGAACACGCAAAACCTCCGGTACTATTTAGATGTATAAATATTTTAAATATCTCAAGTCAAATGCAGGCTATTTTATTATTAAAACATTTGTATTACAATCGAATCTATCTTTTTATTTTATTAACATGGTAGTTTGAATTCACTTTGTCCACCAGATGGCGCCTTAGCTTCAGGTCAGCGCCTGCTTTTAATTTTACCGGTAATGTGACAGGTTGCTTGCTAGTCTGTTTTACATTAGGCCGTAAGATCTTGAAGGCTCCTTTGAACAGCCATCAGAAGAAACAGTTTGTTATAAAGATAGGAAATCTGATGAAATCCTCTGTGCACCATGTGCTCTGTTGGTTAACGAGCGCAGCAGCGCAGGGATTTCCCATGTTGCAACTTACTACGCATCCTGCCTCACGTAGGCCGTTTCAGTATGACGTGTTGGGCTAGACAGAGAGGGCTTGAAAAAAGAGGGTTTTGTCTCTCTTTCATGTGATGAAATCACAGTAACAAGAGCGAAATGCTGAATTAATAATAACCCAGTTGATTTAAACCTTACCGTATCTACAGTGAATAACTCAAATGAAGACAGCACTTGAAATGAAATGAAATGAAAAATACTTTATTTATCCCAGAAGGGAAATTCAAGGTTGTAGTAGTTTTTTTGTCCAACAATAAAAACAACAATGAAGACAACAATACAATAATAACAATCAATGTCTGTTCTTGTTGTGGAGGCTAATCAAATTAATTCAATGTTTCAATGGTTTTCTGCTGGCATGTACCAAGCTATGTGTTAATGGTGTGTCATCACATCCATCTAAGTGACACGAATGATGGAATAAAATACTTTAAAATTCCAAGCCAACTTCCACTCGGGCCTCCCTCTGATTCTCCGTCAGTGTGTTTATTTAATTATCTTTCATCAGTTGCATGAGTACTGATTCATCCCCTAGTTACTATGGCAGCAGCAGAGTGGCCGTGACCAGTCCCCCGTTCAGAATGGTTCCCTCCAGCGGAGGATGGCGTTACGTCACGTCGCTAAGGTGACCGGGCACGTGTCCAGTATAAAAGCGGAAGACTGCGCCTGTGGAATGCGCACTCAGACTGAACCAGCATCGTCAGAGAGGTAAGCCGAAAGAGCATTTTAACGGCTGGCGTCTAGGCCCGTGCAATGTTTTTAACGTTTAAAACTAAAAATGTACAAATTATAATATTGGTTTATGATATGAAATTGTTGTAAAAATCGTTTAGTGTTTTGTGAGCGCATTATCACCACAGACTGCAGCCTTCATGACTCAGGGAAGTAACTAATGCGTCGACCGTGTGATCTCCATCCCACATCCAAGGTTAATTAATTGGATATGTGTGAATTTTAAGTGGCACAGGAGTATCTGGATAGGCCAGGCAATGCTTAATTTATACATATTAATTTCTACAAGGCTACAAGAGATAAATGTGATGGTGGGAGGGGATGCGCTATATCTAGATATGAGGCTTCTTCTGATATATTGGCATTATCTAGCTTGAAATTTTTCTCTAACAGCACAATACTTTGAATTACACTTTGTTAAGAATGACTCAGTGTAGTTTATTCAAAGAAGGCTATGTGGATTATACCAAGTGTGTAACGTGACTTGGTAGCTTGCGATGCTGCATCTGCGGAAGTGGATTTGACTCCATGTTACGTAATCTAGTGGAAAATGGACGTTTATGCCACTGTGTTTATTGCCACAAAAATATTTAATTGTATACAAAATATGCAGTTCGCCATATAAAGGAAAACTGAAACAGTAAAACCGAATTGTTTAATCCTTAATTTAGCGTTTGTGCATCGAGCTGTAATGACGTTGGCGACCAGAAGAAGCTACGTGCCTCACTTAATCTTCTTCATGAAGTCTCACGACGTTTAGGAAATGAATGTGATGTCGCCATTAGAAAACGTAGTAATGGGAAACGAAAACAAACAGCGAGAACACGATTCCACTAAGGCTAAGTAAAGTAGCTGAATGTGTTCGCGTGGCACCGTTTGAAGGGCAGAAATGTGTCGCAGGATTTTGCCGCAGTTTGACTCGATGGACCTGTTGATGCGGGTCACGAATGGGCCTAGTTTTTCAAAAAACACCTGAGCTAAACGAACTGGGAGACAATAATAGATTAACTACCATAGATGTAAAATTAAAAATTATGGACTATTAAACATGTAGTGTTAGCTTGCAGGCTATTGCCGACATGTCTGACTGGATGAAGGTCATCACTATATCCTATGAAGGGCACTAGCAGGCCCAGAACTGATGGAGCGATGCTAATCTCCACTTTATCTTCACTCTCAAGTTGCTTCATGACAATTCACTGTGTATTCACAGAGTAAGAATTCAGTAACTGCGGCCTCATTTCAATTCACAGACAGCAGCATTTTAGCATTTCAGTGGAATATTCCAGAGCTGCTGCAAGCTACACTACATGTGTTTTTAAGAGTTGCTCTGTGATCTGTTACTAAATATAAACAAGTCACAACCGTATTTTCAATTAATTAATTTCAATGAACATGTTTTGTGTAAACACACTCAACTATACAACATGTCAGTAGCTGATTTCTAGTTAGTCAACTTATCCTGTAACATATAGAGCAGAAACGTGTATGGCACATGTCATCAGTCTGTTATTGATGTTAAAACTCATTGAATTTAATGCATATAGAATGTGCTAGACTCATTCTCCTCTGAGAACTTAAGATCAGGCAAAGGACATAATATTCTACTATAACATTAACTTTATTTATTATACATTTATCTGTTTCCCTCCAGCTCACACTTCAGAACATCAGTACTTATGACGAGCTCAGATTAGTGTGCAACTTCCTGTCAGTATTTCATTTCCGATTTTTTTACAAAAAAGTCATTTACATACAAGACTCATTCATTCTTGAGGAGGTTGGGAGTTATTTCGAAATGACCACATTTTTCCCCCTTGACGTGTTGTGGTTAATTCTATGCTGTGGTTAGAATTAGTGTTCATTTTCTTCACGAAGCATCTGCAGCTCACCTAAAACCTGCTCAACCTGTGAGGAAGAGCTTCAGAATGACTCAGCATTCTCAGTCCAACAGTCACACTTTTAGGAAATGAACCAGCCCCACTCGGAACGTGCCGCACAACAGGGACTCAGAGCTGAAAGGATAGTTTCACTAGTGTTTATATATATGTACAGATAATGAGTCAAAATCATTAAGCTTTAATTAGTTATTATTAATAATTACACCAGTAAATGCAGATTACAATGTAATACTACTATTAATACAGCATAAGTTGCTTTAGCCAATTTGGGCATCTCTTTGATTTGGCAAACATATAAGGTTGTTCACTGTCATTTGTTTTATTTAATTCTTATTTCAGTTTATTTGTATTATAGTCAAAAGTTATGTTGGTCCTCCCCAGGCAGTCTGAGGAGCTCGTTCATCTCGTTTATATGTCATATAGGTTCTGAGATGAAGATGGACATTTAACTGACAAAAATGCAAAGTAACATTTTGTCCATGATGAGTTAATAACATTAATCTAGACTACTATGCGTGTTAAAGTCCCTCAACAGAAGGCGGGCAGGAGGAGAAGACATCAGATATTAATTGGATAGTCTGTGGGATCTCTGTCCAATCAAGCCACTGCAGTGGAAAAACACTGGAGAGAAGTAGGGTGTGACAGAGGAAGTTGGGGGAAGGTTTGAACTGGCGAACAGAGCGAATGGAGGAGGACGGCTGGGGGAGGGGCATAGTGGTGAGGTGAAGTGAGGATAAACTCTGTAAAAATGTTCAATCAGTGCACAAACTAATGTGACTGCAGCTCTTAAACTGAACTGCAAGTCTCATGGCAGCAGGATAGAGAATTATGTAATAGGTTTAGTCTGAGCCCTGTCCATCATGAGCACATTTAAATAGTACCAGAACATTTGTTATACTCAACTTGAGTCCATACAAGGATTTGAATCAACTTCCTTGAGACTGGACACTTTCACTTGTTTTCTGTGGAAATAACATTCTGTGGGGAAACTCTCTCCACTCTACAGATCGTACTACTTGATACAACCAGTTGTCTTTTTTCTAGTCCAGAGTTTATGAGTCATTTTATACCAAATGGTTCCTGCAGTGCATCTCTGCTTGTGTGGGTGAGAGAAAATGGGTCGGGGGGAGGGGAGGTTTGACTAAATCTAGACAATCAGACAAAGAGAGGTGATGGATAGAGTTTGAAGACATTGAGTTGTAATGATCTGGTTGGGGGTGGTGTTTGGAACTTATGGATCCGTGTTGGGGGGGATGCTTGATGAGAAACTGTTGAAGGGGGAGGGAAAAGTAACAGATGATAGAACCGAGTTGCTGTTACGTCTGCTGTTTGACTGCATCTTCCATGTAAACGAGTGGCAGCAGATTTCAGTCTGCAGTTAACAGTGTGTTCACTCTCTACTGCTCTCCTCTACAATCCTGCCTCTGTGAGCCGGGTGCAGTCTGAGTGTGTGTGCTGAATACCAGACCAGCAGTTATTATCTTGTGTTAAAAGAAGCAGAAGTCTGAGGTGAAGTCTAAGTAAAGCTGCCGGTTGTAGAGTCATTTCCTCTTATGGTGAAACAGAACTGTGTTACAGTCTATTAAACCTGAATCAGTTGGCTTTTACTTTAAAATATAAAACCATGGTTTATACTATTCAAGAGGAGTTTGTCAGCTGCTCACACCTGCAGTCACCTGTTGGGGGCGGAGCATCAGAGCAGGTGACATGAAGAGGCTGAACAGATAGATAAGGAGGACTGATTCTGTCCTGGAGACTGAACTGGAGTCTCTTGAGTTGATTGTCCAAAGGAGGATGAAGAACATGATGGAAAACCCTCATCGTCCTCTTCAGAACACAGTAACTCAACAACAGAGTGTCTCAGTCAGAAGATTCTTCATAATCCGCTGCAGCACAGAACGTTACAGGAGATTCTTCCTGTCTACAGCTAGAACCTTCTATAATGGCTTCCTGAAAAAGAACTGAGCTACAACAACACTTAATTTCCCTTCGGGGATTAATAAAGTATATTAGATTTGATTTGATTCACATTGAAGCTGAGCTCTTTAAAAAAAAAACAACAACGAACTAATAGTTATGCAAATGACAAAATAAACACTTCAGATGTTTTAAAGTGAATTATTTAATTTTTCAGAGTAGTCTATTATCTACAAATCAGGTCAGATAGTGTTTTTGCTCGGGGTACTGTGGAAACACCACAGAGCTTTGAGTCTGTTTGTCCTTTTATGCTCTCTGTAAATCTGCTGGTAGATGTGCAGATCCTGTTCAGTGTTCCTGCTGGGTTCAGTTGAAATCCAGTCAGTCAGTCCTGATCTGTGGAGAAATGAACAGAGGAATAAGTGTAGGGGAGGGGTCACTGACCAGTAACAGGTTGCAAGTGGTCTTAATTTGATTAACACAAAGCGCACCTTTACTGAACCTGTATGGTTGTGTGCACAGCTCATACTTCATGTTCTCTGCTACTCTTGTGTTGAGAAATGATTGATCTGTTAGTTATAGCATCCATCCTCTTCTGATTTATCAGCCCCTCCAAAAAACAGCTGTTGGGACAGACAGATGCTTCACAGAGTGTGTACAGGAATCTGATGAACTTGCATCAGCATGTCAGGGCAGCATGAGAAAAGATTCTGAAATTTTCCACATCTGGAGGCACATTTTTGAGAAGAAGCGCTTCCTGTCATGGTTATTTGTCTCAAGGAAATTTATATTTGCTTTTAGAAAGCAGAGGTACTCTGTAGTATCACCTGTCAACAGGGCAGCCATTTTGTTAGCCAGGGTAAACGTGTGCAGAGAAAACTAAGAGGTTTGTATTCAGGAAAGGAGAAAGGAGCAGAGTCATAGCACATACACACTCTGTCTTTCTCTCTCCTTTGGTGACCTTGTGTAATAGATGCTAGCTGCAGAACACAAGATGGCTGCTCTGACTTTGAAGGAAAGTTCATAGAACCAGATCTACACTTTAAAAAGCCTCAGTGACACGTTAAACTAGACCATCTTAGTTCACAACCATTAGACTGATCTATGCATCATTATAGTGTCACAAAGTAAATTCTGTTTCAAACGCTCACAAAACTTTTAACTATGGGATTGTGTGGGAGATGATGTGTCTTAATCTGGTTACCCTGCAGTCTATTTTCAGTTTCCCACAATGCATTTCACCAGATGGACTGCCTATCAAGGTGCACAAACACAGAGATTAGGAGATTACAGTAATGTAAAATGACTAGCAGCCAGTTCTAAAGACAGTCCAGGTCACCTTTATGTCCCCAACATTAAAACTGTAGATGAAACATCAGACTGAGCAGGTCAGGCATCAACCTGAGCCCCAAAGCCAGAAAGTAAAACCCAACTGACTGAAGAGTGAAGCAGAGAGAAAAAAACATGCTGACATATTTGTGTCAGAGCCAAACTCTCCTTCCACTCTCTTGCCTCACATACCAGAAACCTTCTTCCACATTTCCTATTGTTTCAAACTGTTTTATAAACATGTCCCTGCATGGTGCAGCTGTGCAGGACTCGGCAACACATACCGACAACAAGCAGAACCACCCTCTACATACTGTAACATGTGTTGCTTAGCAACGTTTCACCTGGTGCTTTTCCTCTACAAAGTCTGAATGCACCTTGTATAATTTCTACATTTAGGGTCACAATATATTGTGTGAGGATTTTAGTTTGATTGGCTCAAAATGGGACCAACATGACCAACCAGTCGGACGTGTAACTAACCTCATTAACTCTGCCTCCTGTTGTAAACGCAGTTTGTTTCACTTCAAGCCCTCGTGTAAACGTGTGTTGTTTCTTTTCTTCAGACTAACGTCTGGTTTATAAACGCAGATACTACTAAAGGTCAGTTTCCATCCTTTATTATTGACTCTCGTGTTCTTTGTTGTTTTTCAGGTAACTCCACACTCCCTAAGCAGCAGCAACCATGTCAGACCTCTGTGTTGGAATCAATGGGTGAGTTTGACCCTCACTGTTAATGAATCATATGCTCAGAAACAATGAAGAACTCAATGCTGGAATCATAGTTTGTTTGAAAATTAATAAATAGCATGTAGAAGTCAGATTGTTGTTCACACTCACACGTTTGTTAACATCGTTCTTTCTCTGTTTCTGCAGCTTTGGTCGCATTGGCCGTCTGGTCTTGAGGGCCTGCCTCCAGAAAGGCATCAAAGTTGTAGCCATCAATGACCCCTTCATTGACCTGCAGTACATGGTAAGAAAAACTGCTGCTTGACATTAATATGAATAATATAAATAATACTCGTTCCTTTCAAAGATACCAACATTGCAGCATATCTGTCATTTACATATAATCACATTTGTCATGTTTATTGAAACAAAACAAAAACTCCTTTAATTAAACAGATTATGGTGTTTGGGAATTTTGTTGTTTCAAATACTGCCTTAATAGATATTTCACTTGTAACCCACCAACTGCTCCTTAGGTCTACATGTTCAAGTATGACTCCACGCACGGCCGTTACCATGGCGAGGTCTCCCACAGTGGAGGCAAGCTGGTTGTCGATGGACAGTCTATTTCTGTTTTCCAGTGGTAAGTGGCAGCAGCAGTGATTCCACAAACATCAGTTATATTAACATGTCAGAGTTTCCATTCGGCCATATTTCCTTTGATCTCATGTAGTTTTACACTTTCTGAGGTTTTAAAGCCATCTTGAGCTGTAGGTCTGTAACTACGTGAGTGAATTTGGTGGCAGCTTTCTGCTTCAGAGGGCTTCACTCTTCTGAACACCCCCCCCACCCACCCTCTGTGGAGCAGCTGTTGTTTTAGTGCATTGTGTAATACAGTCTGCTCTGAAAATGACAAAACTTGCTGCGTTACGACCTCCAGATCTCTAGGACCGTGTACTCAGACCCTGCACATTCAGAAAAATGTGGATTTTAATACCAACCTTCTCTTAGCATTTGAGCTTAGTTTATTTATTTTGTACTAAATTGAAAACGTTTATTCTGGGATTCACTCAGATCTTTTTTTTTTCTGACATCAGTATGAAGCCTGCTGAAATCCCCTGGGGCAGTTCTGGAGCCAAGTACGTTGTCGAGTCCACTGGAGTTTTCCTCAGTGTGGAAAAGGCCTCCGTACGTACACACACACACACACACACACACTGATAGAATATTCAGATACACAGTTTGGGTGGCTGTCCAGTTTCTGACATTTGCTCTCTATCTGACCCAAACACAGTTTCACATCCAGGGTGGCGCCCAGCGTGTGGTCGTCTCCGCCCCCTCACCTGATGCTCCCATGTTTGTCATGGGAGTCAACGAGGACAAATACGACCCCTCTTCCATGACCATCGTCAGGTAACATTCTTTGTTGCATAAGCAGCAATGTTTTCATCAGTGTGGCTCCACACACTCTCTGATTCTGATGCTGAAAGAACCAGAATCTAGTTGACTGTTTTATCAAGATGTTTTTTATGTTGTCTCCAGTAATGCCTCCTGTACTACCAACTGCCTCGCCCCCCTGGCTAAAGTCATCCATGATAACTTCGGCATCGAGGAGGCTCTCATGGTAATTTGCTGTTCTGTCCAGCTGTTTTGATAAATTATTTGTGTATTTTGAGCCTTACAGTAACTGATGTTTCCCACTCTGCTCTCTGTAGACCACGGTCCACGCATACACAGCCACCCAGAAGACAGTGGACGGTCCCAGTGCTAAGGCCTGGCGTGACGGCCGTGGTGCCCACCAAAACATCATTCCAGCTTCCACCGGTGCTGCTAAGGCTGTGGGCAAAGTCATTCCTGAGCTCAACGGGTACATCAGCAGCTTTATTTTGGCTAAATGTTGGAGAAAATATTTAACAATGAACCTGCAAATTTGAGTGAACTCTGATGTCTGTCCCTTCTCCTCCAGTAAACTGACAGGAATGGCGTTCAGGGTGCCCGTGGCAGATGTGTCAGTGGTTGACTTGACATGCCGTCTGACCAAACCAGCATCTTACGCTGAGATCAAGGAAGCTGTCAAGAAGGCTGCCCATGGGCCCATGAAGGGAGTTCTGGGTTACACTGAGGACCAGGTTAGTTAGTGAGTTTACTGTAAAGACGTCAGGATTTCAGCTCCTGAGCAGAGAACTGATGGGTTATTATGGTTTTCATACAGGTGGTGTCCTCTGACTTCATCGGTGACACTCACTCCTCCATCTTTGATGCTGGCGCCGGCATCTCCCTCAACGACAACTTCGTTAAGCTCATTTCCTGGTGAGTTCTCAGACTTCTTGTACCCCCCCACAGCAGGGTGTTTGTGTTCATATGGAGTTCACATTTTAACAACTGGCTTATACATTTCTCTTCTTGTCTGTTTCCAGGTATGATAATGAGTATGGCTACAGCACCCGTGTTGCTGACCTCCTGTTGTACATGCACTCCAAGGAGTAGGTACTTCCTGCCCAGGGAGGAGGTTAGGAAAGGGACCACCCCTATCCATCATGTTCCCCTCCTTTATCTTTTACACAGGAGCCCCTCCCATAGCCAAGTCATAGCATTTCGACCCTTAGCTGTACTGCAGTAAATCTAGGCAGAAGCAGTGTGTTTGAGTGTTCTGAGTTCATCTGTGTTTTCCTTTGATGACGAGGCAGCAGGTCGGTGAAAGTTTTCGTGTCTGTGTGCCCCCCCTCCACCTTCCACTGCCAATTTAGATGTTGTTCTCGCTGAGTACAATGTAACTACTGTATCCATTTCACTGTTAGAGTGTTTTAAACCTAATCACCAGTGGAAGGAGGACACTGAGAGGCAGAATGTTCTGTAACTCTGCTTCAAAATAAAGATGAAATAAAAAACTCTTGTTGTCCAGTTTGTTTTGGTTTCCAGGACGACTTGTTTAACTGATACAGAGTCACTCAAATACAGTTTAAACACTATCAAACCATCAAATAACTGAATCATCTGTTTACTTCAGACGAACTACACAAAGTTTCCAGATTAGGGCGAAATGAAACATTACTTTGATCAGAAGGTAATTAAAGTTGTTTACTTGTAGACTCTTAATGGAGACGACATATACAGCAGAAAAAATCAGAAAACATCTAATTAATAAGGAACCTTCTGAAATAATCTGAATCATGTTGGAGTGTTTGTGGTTTTTCTGAGTTTAATAATTAAACGTGTTAGTATAGTTTATCTGTCATGAATGTAATGTCTGGTGGACAAGTTTTTTATTTGTACGGAATAATTTTTTTATGGTTTACGAAGGGCATGAAGATCAATTAGATTAGATTTTGATAGTGTCCTAGAACTTCTCATGAATAACTAGTGAACTAATGATTCTAATTGCTAATCATCTGTTTTCATGGCAAAAAATCCAGTAATGTTGATAAATGTTGAGTTTATAGTTTTAGATTTATATTTTTGGGAGAATATTCTGCTTTGCAGCATTCCTTCACTCTCGGAGGGCTTTATAGGGTTTATTAAGTAAATGATGCCCTCCATAAGGAAGTGAACATCAAACGACAAAGCAGCCTTATGGCAGAAACACATGGATCCCATGTAGAAAAAACATTTATTACATGAATCACATTTGACCCTCTGAAAGGTTTCCAAAACTACACAGGAAACATGCTTTTAGTTTGTTACTGGAACTTCAAAACCATGATCAGAACTGAATAATCTTTTTGGATGAAAAGTGAAACGTCAAGAAACAGAAACACTTTTTAAATAGAAGAAAAAAATTGCAACTGTTAGTCTAGGAAAGGACAAATAATTCAAGTATGTGGAGATGTTTTTGTTTCTCTGTCATGTGCTGGATGTTCTGTAGCAGTTTATTTCATTGTGAGTAAAACAAATGAGAACAAGTAAAATGAGAAAAGTCCAACGGATGTGAGACTTTGTGAATGAAAGTTATTTTAACAAAGTCTTCAGCATTTCCATGAATGATCCTCCTCAAATCTCCGTTATAAAGCAGCTTCAGATGTACGTTACTGAGGCCTTTTCATGTTCTCCTCATATTCTGTTCAAACAACATGAAGTAACTGAAGAGACATTTTAGAGCCATCTGCTGTATTTTTCGTGCTACTACAGAAAGACTCAGAGTAAAAAAGTATTTTCAACTTTCTTATTTAAAGAGATCCAACAAGCTTCCAGGTTCATTTTTAAAACATCTCATCAACTGAGGTACAAATTCAATCATTTTTCATTTGAGAACAAGATTAAAGGGCTCAACTGAGGACAAAAACAGAAGAAATGAGGTTCAGAGAAATGGCAGCAGGTTTTTTGACCTGATGACTCAAAAATCTGAAACACTTGTCAGAGATTACACGTAAATATAAAAGGTTCTGACCCCGAGACACATTTACAGTGGATCTGAGGTTAGACGTCTCCAGTCTCTAAACTCTGGTTAGTCTAAACGCTGTGTTAGTCAGAAGCCCAGAAGAAATTTATGTAATTATAAGCAGTTCGACCTCTGAGTCTTCCTGCAGTAAGAAAAACATCCAGTAGGTGGCATCAAATGTTTTACAAAAATATTCTGAACATCTCTGGCAGGAGACAGCAAATAACTTTGGGTTACTGACAACTGATGATGATGTTAAAATGCCCAGTTTTTATAAACAGAAGAAAAATCCAAATCTTTTAATGCATATTGTTATTGGATGGAGGACCTGTCTGTCATATGGTTGCTATGACAGTGTGAGAACACTAGTTACTGCATACTGACTAGATCATCTTGGACATTTCTAATGCTGATGGGAAAGATCTTTAGTAAGTACAACACATTAGTTCAAACATTTAGGTTATGAAATAATGTTTTCAAAAGCATATACAAATGTAAATGAAAGTTTCTGAACTTCTGAACTGCGTATCTTTCTGTGACCCTGAAGTCAGTTGGCATCCTGGATCTGCACTCTGCAGGTGTATGACATGGATGTGGTACACGGAGCAGGGACGCCAGCGGCCATGTGTCTCAGGTGCCTGCAAGCTGCGACTACTTTGGTTTCCAAGGCGATCTGAACAGGATAGAGGAAGAATTTTGAGTTTCAAGCTTTCACTGCTTTGTGCAGAAAATTAGGGTCAGACAAACCAGAACTACACCCCCGGACCTACAAACTGATGGAGTGGTTTAGTGATTTCATCACACCCTGCTGCGCATACAAACAGGACTGGGATGCACCTGTTCCCTTGGCATGGACAGTCTGCAGATCATTGACTATGAAGTTCACATTTTGTTCTTTTTATGAGGGAGGGAGATTTGGACACCAGCAAAGATAAAGGATCAGGAAGATCTTCATGTCCGTACTATGTAAGGAAGCTTCAGGACAGCTTAGAGTCGACTCAGGAGTTCATCCTGAACCAGATACTGACAGAGAGAGGAGGAACCAGGTCATGTGTGTCTGAATAAACATCAACCAGAAGAAGAAAGACTAACATCTCAAAGTTTATAGTAACTGGGTTGAACCAGTCTGGATTATACAAGGACTTAAAAAGATTAAGTTCCAGGGGTAGAATCCATTTTAACAATATTACAAAAAGTTTGGCTTCTTGGCTGGAAAATGTAAATAAATAACAGATTTCTGTGACTCAGGCGGTGGGGCGGGTCTTCTGGTAACCAGAAGGTCACTGGTTCAAATCCCCGCTTTGCCTGGAGAAAAAGATCGCCTGGCTGTTGTGTCCTTGGGCAAGACACTTAACCCACTTTGCCTGTTTGGTGGTGGTCGGAGGGTCCGATGGCGCCTGACAGCCTCGCCTCTGTCAGTGTGCCCCAGGACAGCTGTGGCTACAACATGTGCAGTTTATCACCAAACGTGTGAGTCTGTGTGTGAATGGGTGAATGACAGACTGCAGTGTGAAGCGCTTTGGGGGTCATAGGAGTAAAGCGCCTATACAAGTACACGCCATTTACCATAAAACATTTGCACATTAGCCCCTTTAAAGTATATAGATGTAAATCATTACCATGGCTTCTCAAAAATTCAAATGTAGAAGTCATTTACCTGTAGCCTGATTTCCTTATCCACGCACAAAGACTGTTTTGAATGAACTAAATTTAAATCAAATGGTTTGGACTTTGTTTGTCATTAATAGCTGTCAGTCCACCAGTCAGCTGCAGACATATAGTGGTACTGTGGTGTTATGTTACATTTATTATTGTTTCAGCCTTGCGTTCACATGGAAACATGGACTTTTTAGGAGCATCCAAACAATATTTTTTGAAAAACAGATTTTGATACACCATCTTTGCATTTTGACAGCCAAAACAAAACCTTATGAAAACAATGATTTTACAGCCCAAACTATGAACCAAGCTCACAACTCATCTTCATCCTTTATGTTTCCTGTTTTTAACAGCTCTCACTGAGTGCAAATGTTTATGCTTCACACCTTTTATCAATGTTTTTGGTGTGTTTTCATGGCAACGTTACAGGACCATCTCCACAGCAGTTTGATCTGAGTGTTTTCTTTTGGATGAAGACATTTCCAGTTTATCTGAATTCTTTTGAAATGAGAAAAGGAAAATGTATTTGAAAAACTGAGTTTAAAGATAAAATCTTGTTTATTTCAATTGTATTCCAGTCCGTTTACGTTTGTGTAGGTTCTCATTCATCCAGAATGTAGTCATTTTGAAAAACGTTAATAAAAACAACTGGACTGCTGTGTTCCAGTCAGTTTCTTTATTTTTGAGGGACATTTTAAAGGATGGACGTAGAGCACCAGATTGTCCACAACACATAATACAAATCTTTCTTCAACCTTGTGTCCAAATGACATTATTTCAAATCAGCCAGTCTATTTCTTAACAACAAGAATTGATCACTAGATTAATAAGACATTAAAAATAATCCATCCATCCATCCGTCCGTCCTTCCGTCCATTTTCTGAACCTTCTTCTTCCTGTTCACAGTTGCAGGGAGCTGGTGCCGATCTCCAGCGGTCTTTGGGCAAATTAAAAATAAACACTTAATGAAATAAAAAATCTTCATGTGTTCAAGTCTTTTTGCTTTTTATTAAAGTATTTACACTTCAGCTTTTATGTTCTTTTAAAATGATTTTTATTTGAAAGAGACTCCAAGGTTAAACAAGTCAGGCATAAATAAATCAGCACAGGACGTAACATCCTCCAAGTCTTCTGAAAGATTCAAATGTAAGGATTTACCTGCAGCCTGGTTTTCTCATGTATCCTCACGAACTCTGTTTTAAATGTAAAACATCTGGACTAAATGCAAATTCAATTCCAAGTGAAGAACCATTGAACGACACGACTGAGTCGACTTTTCATCCACTTTTCCTTTTTCTGTACTGAATCATCTACTGACAGAAAAACTATTTCAGCTCTGTAACAGTTCATGGTGTTGATTTTTTAGGGTTTTGAATAAACCAATAAAAAGAAGGCAAAAAGTTTTAAGTTAGGCAAAAAAAGTCACAAAAGTTAATATCTGCACACAGATAACATCAAGACTTATCACTCTGCTGTCTTTACTCTCCATGTTTGTATTAATTATTATTATTACCATCTAATTCACCTCTGTTTCTCTTAGAGATGATGAGTGACCCAACTGTTCTGTGTTTGTCTCTCTCCTCTCAGACCTCAGTCAGTCAATCAGAAGTCCACTTATCCTGGTTCTGGTTCTGCTGGAAGGTTCCTTCATGTCTTCATGTTTCCATTGTTGCCAATCTGTGCTGCTCAGGATAAAAGATTGTGCTGAAAAGAAGATTCAGTTCTGTCTGCTGGTTTCCTTAGATGATAAACTTTATATTAATTGAAAGTGAAATTGATCAATTGATCAAATCCATTGAAATTGATCATAGAATTAATTGGAATGGTTGTATATAACTTACTGAATTGAAATGATGTAGTTTTGTCATGAATCAACACTTTATAAATACAACTAAATTATATTCATTGATTTGAAGATTTAAATTGTCTGTAAAATAAAAAGAAAATCAAAGAGAAGAGGAAAATTTAAAAAATGGTGGAAACTGATAGAAATCGGGTACAATTTGTAAAACTGTGACGGCATTTCAAACATCAACCTATCAACACAGTTTTGTTACATTTGCTTAACTTCCATTTGTTCTTTATATTTGCTGAAAGGTGGATTATTTGAGGACAGAAAACAAGTTGATCAAAATAATAAAGACTTTTTAAACACAATATCCATTTAAAAAACATGCAGAAAAGTGGAAGACTGGAAAAAAGGTAAACTTTAAACATGTTTCATCCTCCATGATAAACCAGTAAAGTTTGTTCCATTAAAGTCCAGCAGGAGCCACTGGTCAGCTGAACATGGTGGGGGCGTGTCCATGTTGGTATAAAAACACACGTGTCTTCAGACACTAATACATCTGAAGTACAGTGGTGATCGAACAAGACATGAAGAAGTGTAACGGTCCTGAGTTTATTATCCTCATCCTGCTCATGGGTGTTGTTTGGTTAGAAGCAAGTGTAGAAATAACACTCTACTGTCCTGATAAGATGCTGAGCTGGTATGATGCAAGGCTGTACTGCAAAGAGCATTATGTTGACATGGTTACGTGGGACATAGTGGACGTCAACCACATGACAAAATGGTTAAAGACAGCAGATGTGTCACTGGTTTGGGTCGGTTTACTCGAAGATCCTCAGCAGGATTCAGCCTGGAAGTGGATTAATATAAAGTAAGTATCTAACCTGTTTGATGACGTATCTGTTAGAATAATTTAGCTGAGATTAAAAACTGATTTTTTACATCGTCTCTGTGTTTGTTTCAGAACCGGAGAAGGTGTGACAGGAGAAGATGTGGGGAAGAAGATTCTCGGGGGTTCATTATGCTCACTCGTAGGAAGCTGTGGTTCTTATTATTCTTCAAATAAAAACCTGTGCATGACACTGTGCACTACAACACTTCAGTTTGTCTGCTTTGATGACAATCTGGTTCTGGTGACTGAGAACAAAACCTGGGAGGATGCTCTGAGTCACTGCAGGAACATGAGCACAGCATCGTACCAGTATGACCTGCTGAGTATCACCGACTCGACTGACTACAGTTACATCAGAGACAGGATCTTCAGAGCCACCACCGACGAGGTCTGAGAGTCACATGAATCGCTGATGTTCCACTGGACCATAAGCATGTTTTTATTTGTTAAATGTTTTTATTCAAAGTTTGTCTTGCTTGTGTTTGTCAGGTCTGGACAGGTTTGCGCTTCCTGGGAGGAGAGTGGTGGTGGTCAGATGGAGAAACGCTGGACCACCAAAAGTTGCTGCCGGACTGCCCGAGCCAGTGGAGACACTGTGGGACTCTGTCCAAAGAGGACACGGACAACTGGATCACCAGAGACTGTTCAGAGGAAAGAAACTTCATCTGTTATTTTAAGGAAGTGACTGAAACAAACAGTTATGGTAAATAGTAAGTACTTGTATAGCGCTTTACTCAGGTCCTACAACCCCCAAAGCGCTTCACACTACAGTCTGTCATTCACCCATTTACACACACTCTCACACATTTGGTGATGATGAACTACACACATGTTGAAGCTACACACACTAGTGCTGCCAGACCCTCCGACCACCACCAAACAGGCAAGGTGGGTTAAGTGTCTTGCCCAAGGACACAACGGCCAGGCGATCTTTTTCTCTGGGCAGAGCGGGGATTCAAACCGGCGACCGAACGACCCGCTCTACCGCCTGAGCCACGGCCGCCCCAGTTGAACAGATTGAATCACTGCAGGACTTTGGAGGCTCATTATGGCATTTGGCATGTGTGTTTCTCTGTATATTGTTAATATTTTTGTGTCTGAGTGTTCTGTGATCATCTGTTTTCCTTTAATGACGAAGCAAAAAGGCGTTTAATGTTATTTATGTTTGAGTAAATACTGTATTGGTTTCACTGTTGGTGTGTTGAATCACCAGTTAAAAGATGGACGAGAGGCAGAACTTTTGTAACTCTGATCACAATAAAAACACAAAATAAAACTTTGGAAAAAAATCAAACTTCTGGTTTTACAGCTTCTTTTTTAGTGTAATTAATTAACTTCATTTAAATAAACAACAGGTCAAACATTAAGCAGTGGATTGAAGATCTTTTACCATTAAGAATCAAACAATTTGAAGAAAAGAAGCATCACAAATGGGTTCGAGGATCGAGGCAGAAACACAAATGTTGATGTCATTGTACTTGTTGTACTATTTATGGTACTACAAGGAGAATTCAAAAGTCCATAAATGAAACTGTGAGTGGATGATTACAAGGTGATGGGTAAAAACAACCCACATGAAACTGCTGCTTTTGTTAGAATGTGATTATATGAGGGACAAAATGTTTCACCAAGAAATTCACTAGTCATTAAATCACTTGGGTCAACATGAACATGACGACTCGTCAGCTGAAGACTCTAAAGTTTTTGACTTTTTATATTGTCTTAAATTTATCAACATGCTTTTAGATTTTGTTTCAAATCTGAAATATAGATTTTTCATTCCAAAAATATAAAACAAAGAAGATTAATTAAAACTACAACGTTCTCCTGGTTCAACATGAGAAGTGAAATATTTTCAAGAACCTAAAAAACAGTCCAGCTGTTTCTTCATGTGTCTGTGTTAGGTTTTTTCCTTATTCTATCAAAACCTTCCATTATTATAAATATAAGAAATACGATCACTCAAGAAGATTGGTTCAATAACCCAGCTGGGGAGAGTGTGTCAGCTTCCTTCTGGCACTAACTCTGACCACTTCACCCAGCTCAGTCTTTTTATTCTCATTAGACACAGCAATAACAAATAACAGATAACAGTAAATCGTCACTCCCAAATCAGTGGAGCCAGTTGTAGCTGTTTAACAGTGACCTTGGATTAGAAACAGGAGGTTCTGGGAAACAGCAGTGGGAAAGAAAGAGCATGTAACTGAAATAATCAGATAGCGAGGCCTGCATGAGAACCTGCACACATAAGTAACACAGAAAAGATCTTTAAAGCATGAACGTGTATAATTGATGTCCTTTCTCTACCCTATCAGTCTGGACGACGTGATGACGGTATGTCGTTATACAGATCTGACTGAGTTTATCTACAGTAACACAGGAATAACAGTAAGTGGCTGTTTGTCTGCTGAACTTATTCCAACCTCCTGCATGAGATCAGACTTAGAGAAGACGTCACACTGAGTAAATTAATCTGATTCCTGTTTAGAATAAAACTTCTGTTTGAACTAATCAGTTCCAAGTCAAAAGATGTTCCTTCTAATAGAAGCAGGTTCTAGTGAATACACAACATTCATCTGATACTGGACTCTTCTGTCCTCTGTCTGCTGCTCGTCCATGTCTCTTGAGTCTTCACTCTCACAGATCCCTGCAGTGATCACAGCTAGAGAATCAGGTTGCACGCTGGACAGATCCCGAGTCCATCACAGAGACACAAACAGACAAACAACAGTTCAGATTCACACACGTGCAGAACCGATCCAGAATCACCAGTTAACCTGACGTGTATGTAGGAGGAAACTGGAGTAACTGAAGAAAACCAACTCATGCAAAGAAGAACATGCAAATGCCAGAAAGACCCCAGCTAGCTGTCAACGCTACAGCATTCCTGCTGCAAAGGAACAGTGTCACTGTGTCAGTGTGTGTTACCATGTAGCCTAAAAACACAAGAACAAATTAAAACTAAATCAGAATAAATAATTCACATGTTTTACTCAAAATAATTACATAGCAAAACAACTTAATGTGCTGGAAACAGAATAAGCAATCTTTCTGTCTTACACAGTCCAACAAAAGTCTAAAGAAAAGTTTTAGACATCTACTGGATGCCGAGCGACAGACGTTATGAATCTGAGGCTTTTATAAACCTCTTTAGCTGCTACTCATTCAGCTTCAAGTTACTTCCTCTCCCACCAAAATATGGACCCCACCCAGTATCATATCCCACTGTGGTCTTAATCTTTACTGAAAACCTTCTCAGCTAGATGGGAATTAGTTGTGTCTTGGTAACAAGCTGATGGTATCAAAATGCATTACGATCTCATTCAAGATGTGTTCTCTGTGTAAACTCTAGAGGTTTATATGTTCATTTATTTGTTGGTTAATTTAATGAGTTAGAAGTTTTCTTTATGTCGAAAAGTTAAGAATTTAGTTGCTTTACCACCAAAATAAATAAATAAATGAAATATTCCATAAAATATTATCTGGCAATGGAATAAAAAACAACACGGCAGAAATCAAGTAAAAAAATATCTAATGTTAAAAAAATGTTGGAGACATATAGATTGAGATGATTTTAAAGGATTATAAAACAGCCTCGCAATTTAAAAAACAAATTACAAACAAGGAAAATGAACTGATGTAAATTATCAACATGTTTTCTCAAAGATTCAAATCTACATATTTACCTTTAGTTCAGTCATCCACTACAAACACAAAGACTGTTTTGAATGCAAAGAATTTGAATCAAAGTCTGAGGGATGGAGCAGTTCCTTCCCTGTTAGAACCCGAGTGCTCAGGAGCATCAGTAACCAAAGATTAGGTCATTATAAAAATTCAAAGGATGTAATGAAGACATCATTAATCATCTCAAACTGTTTTGTGTTTAAATGTTAATCCTAACTTTACTTTAGATGATGAAAACTTATTATGATAAATGAGTTCATCTGTTTATTGAGTTTAAAAGCGCTGGCAAAAATCACAGTACAATGTTTTGCAAATGGGTAAAATAACTGGATAATAATACAATAACTATTAATAAGGCTGAATAGTCAATAACAAAATATATATTTCTGTTTTGTTTTTGTTCAGATTAAGATAGTTTATCCTCCTGCATGTTTATGAGACACGAGAGAACCTTAACTAACAGACTGGTGCAGCTCTTCTGCAGGTTAGAGCATGCAACAAAAATATTCTGTCAGCTCAAGCTGCAGCAAATATATTAGTTTTGCAGTTTTCATCACATTTTGCAAAGTTTTTTGTATTTGTATTTTGTTTGCATTCTTTTAAATACTTTGTTATGTCGCAGGGAGCTGGTGTCTATCTCCAGTGGTCTTTGGGCGAGAGGCAAGGGACACCCTGGACAGGTGCTAGTCCATCAAAACTAAAGTTGTTGTTAATTCTGCTTTCTTGCACATCATAATAACCGTCTTCACTGTGATTGTTTTGCTGCATTTATTGTTAATAATTCACAATTTCATACACTGTTCTTTAGATATTTTGTTTATTGTTCACTGTTACAATTATTTCCCTCAAGAGTTTAATAAAGAATCACTCTAACATACAGTATATTAACACTTCAAACACAACTGTAGCAGAACTGCAGCAATACAGCGAGCTCAAACTCTGAGCAGCTGAGTGAGAAATGCTCTAAAAAAAGAGAAAAAGCAGAAATAAAATAAAGTATCTGAAGACGCTTTTGATCCAAATTAGTTGAAAGTGGCTCGTTAGATTGAAATCAAGTTGAATTAGTCAAGAAGACATAAATCAAAGTAAGACATTTCTGAGATTCAAATCAAAGCATTTACCTACAGCTCGATTTCCCTATCAGAGCAGAAAGACTGTTTTAAATGAAATGAATCTGAACTAAATGCAAATCACATTTGAATTAGAGAAGCACTGAAACACACGAGTGATGCTGAATCAACCTTTTCTCTTTTTAATCATCACCAACATGTACTTATAGAAAAACTATATCAGCTCTCTGTCTCTATATGGTACTTATTTTAATCACTCCATAAGAATTTTTGATCACTTAATTTAAATCTCATGATCATGAGCTTTTTGCAATAAAATATACAGATTTAAAGTTCGACAGAAAATAAAAGGAGATGATAATCATATTATTTCACATTAACTAAAAAAACAAGGTTTTCTAAAATATTTCCCTCCATCAGCAGGAGTGGACTGTTGCTACTGGTCAGCTGAATCTGGTGAGGCGTGTCATGATGGTATAAAAGCACAGTGACGACATCCCCAGTTAATAATACCTATACTGATCATGAGTGTATCTTGGGTAGAAGCAAAGATGAAGGATTTGTTCTGGAGATGGAGATGGAGAAATTAAAAGTAAGTATGTTATAAAGGAGAAATCTTCAAAGTTAAATATTTAAATAGACATTCTAAACTTCCTGTTGTCTGTATGTTTGTTTAAGAACTGATGATGTAACAGAATAAGAAACAAGAATTAGGCCGCAGCAGACTCAGACTCAAACTGTGTGTTGTTGGTCAGCTGACAGTGAACTTCAGTTTCTCTGCTGTTAATGCTGGTAACTGATTAAAAGACATTTACAGCAGGAACATGACTGTGTGACCTCCCATGCTTGATGAACTCATCTGAGCAGAAATCTGTGGTATTTGTTTAGATATTTGTTTCACTTCACACCTGATTCAACTGATAGCTGATTAACAGGTTTCTGCTGAGCTGCAGTCACATGAATCAGATGTGTTCAAGCAGGAAAACATCTGAAACAGGAGTGTTAAACTCCAGTCCTAAAGGGTCACTGTCCTGCATGTTTTAGATGTTTTAGATCTTCTCATCATGTGAATGAGTTCTGCAGAGACATGTTAATGACATGTTCATCCAAACATGCAGGACTGTGCACTCTGTGACTGGAACTGAGAGAGTCTGATTTAAATAAGTAAACAGATGTAAGGAGTAGCGGTTAAACATTATGAGTTTACCAAGAACTGCAGGATGTGCATGAGATGAAAATAATGCAAGGCAATTTATATTTTATATAATAAATAATATTTTGCTTGCTGGAACCTGAATGTTTAATAATTGGATGGTTTGACTTCTTGAGCTGCCGCAGGAAGTCCAGCCTCTGCTGAGCCTTCCTGAGCGTGTCCTGGGTGATAGTTGACCCCAGAAACATGAATGTGTCCAACATAGTTACAGGTCTAGATGCTTCTGACTGCTCCAGAGAACCAGCTGTTCCACTTCTTGTCTGTAAGCAGACTCGTCTCTGTCCCTGATGAGGATGATGACCGTTTTTTCTGTCAGTTCTTGCCTTTTATTAAAGCACCGAGGACCCATTTTTCCAGAGGCGGGGCAGTCCCACCCTGTTCACATTTAGCTAATCAGGGCCACTTCCCTGTTGCAATGGACGCAGCCATTGGTTGTTTATCTGGATACACAATTATTATTATGGACAAATACTGTTCAGAGTGGCGTGATCAACAGCTGCTTATGTGAATTGTTTTTACCAACCGTCTCAGAGCTGTCTCTTCAGTCTCCAGTCTACACCCTGGGAACAGATCCTTCTCAGCCTGCTGCACTCCATGCTTGTTTCTTCACTCCTCCATCTCTTTTTCCAGGTCTTGATGAAATTTGTCTTTAGCTTCACATGCTCTTGTGTTCTGCAGCAGGTCACTGATCCAAAGCACACCAGCAGGCCTCTGAATGGCTAAAAAACTGAAAATACGTAGATGTAAATCTTCTGCATGTCTTCAAAAATTCAAATTCAGTCATTTACCTGCAGCTTGAATTCAAGCACAAAGACTGTTTTGAATACACAAAATTCGAGTCACAAAGAAACAAAAAGTATTTCACTTGTTCCTTGCTAAGATGTTGAGCCACAAACTGTCCCTGATGTGTTTCCATTCCATCTAGATTACATAGCATCTACAGGCTATGAACTCAAAGAACATTAATGACTTTAATGTTAATTTTAATAACTCCATCAGTGTTTCCATTCACTCAATATACTGTATGTCTCAAAAATAAGGTAGAAAATTATACTTTTAGATGCTGTTTGCAGGTCTGTCTTAGCTTCCTAAACATAACTTATAACTTTTAATGGCAATAAATTTTTGTTCCAGCTTGTTGACTTCCATCCATTTTTTCTAATTAAAGGCTATTTCAACGTATGTGAACCAAACTTGATGAATCAGTTTATTTCCTTTACTTACTTTTACAAAGTGTAGATTTCCATTCAGCAGCAGGTGGGATGAGGAGCTACTGGTCAGCTGGATGTAGTGGGGGCGTGTCCATGTTGGTATAAAAACACACGTTGCTGCAGACACTAATCCATCTGACGTACAGTGGTGATCGAACAAGACATGAAGAAAAGTAGCCGTCCTGAGTTTATTATCCTCATTCTGCTCACAGGTGTCGTTTTGTTAGAAGCAAGGGTAAAAATAATAGTCTATTATCATTATCAACATTTGAGTTGGGATGATGCAAGGCTGTACTGCAAGAAACATTATGTTGACATGATTACTTGGAACATGGTCAGCACCTCCAGCATCACGGAGTGGTTGAAAGACCACAAATGGTCTCCAGTTTGGGTCGGTTTACGTAAAGATCCAGAAGATTCAGTCTGGAAGAACACTAATGGAAAGTAAGTGTCTAACCTGTTAGACCAGGATGTATCTGTGAGAATACAATGTATTTTAAAATTACTGGGGAAACTTTGAACGTGCCTGATATTTGGTGCGTGAGTAATATTAGTGAATCATGTTGCCATGGTAACTAGAAATGCCATATAACTATAATGGTTCATCTCATGTCTGATGTCTTATTTTGGTGAATCTCCTGTTTACACAGGTTTAACAGTCGTTCCTGTTAGCCCACCAGGTGCAGATAATTGAGAATGATGTTGCCATAGTAATACTGTACAAGATGAATGAAAGATGTTTGTATGTCATTTCAAAATGTAGCAAGCATAGTGTGTAGATGTGTCATAGTGGGTTATAGTGTGTAGATGTAGTATATTCTGTCAAAGAGCCTAAGTTTTCTACTTGATGTTGCAGCTTTTGCCATAGAGTTACAAGAGAGGCATGTTTAAATGGATTCCAGCCTCATAGTAACCCAAAACACCTGGTACATATAATAGTACTGTACACTACTATTGACCAAGCAGATCAATATGAGGATTCATTCTGTCCATACTGGTTCCACAGTCCCTCCTGTAGACTTTCCAGGTGGGTTTGATGGTAAAGGGTGTTGCCATGGTAAAATGGTAGAAGACATATTAATAATAATAATATTTTTTTCCTTTATTAATCCCTCATGGGGAAATTTGACTCTGCATTTTACCAATCCTCACTGAGGTGAGGAGCAGAGGGCAGCCATCTTGTACAGCACCCGGGGGGCAGTTGCAGGGTTCAGTATCTTACACAAGGATACTTCAACATAGCTTGCCGACACCGGGGATCAAACCTGCCGTCTTTCAAATGAAGGGTGATCGCCCTTCCGCTAGACTACGCCGCTGGTCAATATTAATATTAATGATGTTATGCATATTAACGATGCTTCAGCTAGCTTACAGACCAAATTCTATTGAATAAAGCTGGAATAAAAACTGCAGATCTTTCTGTCTGTCTGTCCGACTACAAAGAGTCCAGTTTACAGGTGAAAAATAATAGGTGTCACAAATTGAGCCCTTTGCTATGTATTGGCCCCATTCATTAATTGGAGGCATAACTGGGTTGTTGAATGTCTTATTTTCTCTGTTTCTTTCAGAACCAGTGAAGGTTTGACTGGAGAAGATTTCTCAGGGAATGGGAAAGGGAACACAATAAGGACAGTAAATGGCAACTGCGGTTTATATTATTGGAATGGTAAAAAAATTTTACAATCAGAGTGCTCAATGATGTTTCCCTTTCTCTGCTTTGATGACAATCTGGTTCTGGTGACTGAGAACAAAACCTGGGAGGATGCTCTGAGTCACTGCAGGAACATGAGCACAGCATCGTACCAGTATGACCTGCTGAGTATCACCGACTCGACTGACTACAGTTACATCAGAGACAGGATCTTCAGAGCCACCACCGACGAGGTCTGAGAGTCACATGAATCGCTGATGTTCCACTGGACCATAAGCATGTTTTTATTTGTTAAATGTTTTTATTCAAAGTTTGTCTTGCTTGTGTTTGTCAGGTCTGGACAGGTTTGCGCTTCCTGGGAGGAGAGTGGTGGTGGTCAGATGGAGAAACGCTGGACCACCAAAAGTTGCTGCCGGACTGCCCGAGCCAGTGGAGACACTGTGGGACTCTGTCCAAACAGGACATAGACAACTGGATCACCAGAGACTGTTCAGAGAAAAGAAACTTCATCTGCTATCATAACAATATCAAGAACAACTAGATTGAATTTATGTAGGAGTTCAGAGGTTCCTCACTGTAGGAGCCATATGTGTTTTGTTTTATTTTTTGTCTGCATACCTGAGAGTGGAGGCTTGGCCTCAGCGGATTGGTTGCTTGTGGAAGCACCAGCCTATTTAAGCTGATGCAGATCAGACTCAGGTGTTGCTGAGACGAGACAAACAGTTTTTTACTGTGTGGCAAGAAATGTGGCTGTAAAATACACTATGTTGACTTATTGGGGCAAATAACGTAAGAATCAACCTAAACCATCTTTACTATAGTAAATGGATCATGGACACAGTGAAAGAAGCTAACGCAATAAACATAATCAAACTAAAATATTACAAGCTGCAAATCATTTAAGCACACGTAAAGTCCACCACCGCATCAGTGACCAGTAGCGCCAATGTATAGGGCATTGGGGCGACAATTCAATCACTACTGTATGTTAACAACATCTGTGATGGATTGGCAACCTGTCCTGGATGTAACACCGCCTCTTGTCCAGCACCCCACGACCCTGACTAACTGGCTGACTGACTGAATGATTGCAGTAAATGTAGATTTAATTGTGCATGAATAAAAATTAGACATGCAATAAATCCACATTTATTACAGTTTCAAAAGGAGTTAGTGTTTCTGTTGTTAAAGTGACAAAATTAGATACTTCATAAAACCAGAAACAATTCAAACAGAAACATACGTTTTTTATTGACACTCAGTTATAGTTTAATTTTGTTTTCTGGTGACTAATTGCTAAACATTTAAATACTGGGTTACATTTTTTAAAAATTGCAACAAATAATAAATATTGTTACATTTTTCTCTGGTATTAAGTTTGTTTGCTAGTTCTTGTGTGCATTGAATCATTATGACTTTATCCTAATTGTTTCTCGCAAATTTATGAAAAAGTTATTTAAAAAACGAGTTCACTCATTAAAATTGCAAAAAAAAAAAAACATGAAATCAAATCAGAGGACTTGAATAAAAACACCTTGAATCCATTATGTAAAGGAACCCCTGTCTGTAGATTTGGGTGAAATTTGAAAAAGAGAAAATGAAAGATTTCATTTTGTACATTAAAGCTATAGTGCGTAACTTCTGTCGCCCCCTAGCGGAATTTTGCGTTATTACAACAATGAAGCTGGCGCTTTCATATGACGTACGCCCACCTGTCCCCCCCCACCCCCCTTCCCCCAACCGCTATCCCTCTGCCGCTGTGATTCGCGATTCCACAACATTTTTATTCTGTTTGAATAAGGACAGCTGTTGAAAAAAGATGGACTCTTCGGAAGAACTTCGAGATAAGTGTGTCTCGGCCATTTCTTTGGCTTCTCCGCCATGTCGCTTTCCCGTTCTGCCTGCACTCTGCCTCCTGCTACGAGACTCTCCGCTCGTCCTCCCCCTCCCTTCTTGTTGTGATGTAAAAGACGTAATTTCCTGCGCGCCAGCGCGGGAATGTCGCCGGTCGACACGCAAAGTAGAAATGATATATGTTGAAAAATACCGTGAGATGTTTGAGGAGCCGATCGGCTTAATCTGCATTGTGTCATCTCCTCTAATAGTGGCTTGGCTGAAACGGACATTCACGGACATGTAAAATTTACGCACTACAGCTTTAAGTGTGCAGAAATATTTGAATTACTACAAGTGGAAAAGCTAAAAAAGATAACATGCTGCATTAAATCAGTCAGGCAAAAGAAACGACAACAAACGGGAAACTTAATAAAAGCTCATCAATGACACTGGCAAGAATAAAAGGTGTAATTATTGTGATGGTTGGTGAAAAAGCAGAAGATTCCTTGTTTGATTTCAGACTAGACTAGAATATCCAGAACAAACACTCTTAGATGTTCAACTCAGAGGATAAGAACCTTGTAAAACCCTCCAAAAATATAATAAAATAAATAATAATAATTAAAAAAAAAAAAACAAGATCAGGTATGAATCTATTTCCTTTTTTTTCTCTTCTTTCAAAAAAGTTCCCAACTGCTGCAGGAAGTATAATGTAATGTTTACTAAATGAAAATTATACCACAAACATTTTAAAAAAAAAGCGAAATGACACAAAAAGGTTACCCGGAATAAAAAGAAAGGTACCAAATGAAAGTTATTTCTCACATTTCATACCACTTATAGGGCAAAAAAGACAACACGTTTTTCTGCAGTGTCATAGTTTTTGTCAACAAATTTGTTGTGTTTTTTACTGTTTACATTTTGTACAGCCACGTATTCTTAGATGTATTTTTTCTATATATTCACAGTATAAATTTAGAATTTATCTAAAATCAAAAGGACAACTTGTTCGTTACGCGTAGGAAACTTTGTGGAACATTATGTTTGTTTGCTGTTTTCGTGGGACGTATTTAAGTGTGACGTGTAGATCACATCCGTTTGTCATTTTGCGTCAGTCTTGATCGACATTAATCTGTTTCTCTGCTTTATGATCAAAGTGAGTTATGGCATTAAACTCTTTCTGATTCCTCGTGTTAGTGTAGGTTTTACTTGTTAATTTAATCTGAAGCTAGCTGTAAATTTGACCTTTATCATGATAAAGTTAGCGTTAGCTTCATGTTGCAGCGTGTCCGTGATAGCAGCGCTGATGTCAAAATCATTTTTCTCTATACTAGTCGATTAATTCTTATCCTGTTAGTGTTGATCTGACCGGACGTGTTCAGGGTTTTACATTTGTTGTCATTATTTTTGCTAGAGTCATTAATAAACCAGTTGTGTGGTTTTCTGACATGTTTTTGTTTGTAAATTTTTCTCTCCGTGTGTACAGGAAGCTGATTTTCATCCCCAGACGTCATGACACTTTTCCACTTTGGAAACTGCTTTGCTTTGGCTTATTTTCCATATTTTATAACATACAAGTGCAGCGGCCTGTAAGTGTCTGTTTCAGCTGCTATCATGATTATCATGTTTTCGGTACATGGAGTTCATGTTCTGTTACCGTATTAATGTTCTCAGGCTGTAAAACTTATAATCATCTTATCTGAGGTTTAGGGTCTGTTTAATCCTCGGAGGTCTGAGTTTGTTCTTCATTCAGTTAACATGTTCAATCTGTTTACTGGCATTATGTGAATAATCAGACCAGTTGAATTTGATTAATTAGGCCTGTTTTTGAACAGATATCTTATTTAATTCTGTTTTCAGCTCAGAGTATAATGCTTTTTGGAGATGTGTTCAGGCTGGAGCAACATACCTGTTTGTCCAACTCTGCAAGGTGAATAAATTGGTTTGTGTTCACACCTGATTTCTGGCTGTTAGATATGGAGTAAGATTATTGTCCAAAGGATGTGTATTATTCATCAACAACTCATGCTTAAATATAAATTTATAAACTCTTGTATCTTCCAAATCTTAAGTGAACATGTAGAGTATCTGTTCTGTGTAAGAATATGATATAACATTATAATTTCAATAAGTCAGAAATATTAAATCCCATTTTTTTCTTTATGAAAACAACAAGCAGTGTGAGACTATGAATACAAACCTGTCCTTTGAGAATATGAACCGAAAACTGTAACAGCTCACAGACTTGTCAATGGAGTTCAGATACATTGATGCCACAAGTCTTTTAAACCTAATAGCACTAAGATGATCAACAAACAAACAACGGAACAAAATCAGCTGATGATTATATATCACTATTAAAATAGTTTGTTTACTTCTACAACAATAAAAATCATTAATCTGTTGTTTGTTGGTCATCTTGGCGGTACTAAGTTGAAGAGACTCAGACCCAACTAGTAGCATCAGTGTATCTGTGCTCCATTAACAAGCCTGTGAACCTGCCAGTTTCACAGTTTTATGGAGAAAACTGTGATTTTATGTTCATGTATTCTTGAAGTTGTGACTTTTAAAATCATATCACATAGAACAGATACTCTACATGTTTGTATATGATTTGGCAGAAACAATAATTACAAATTGCTATTTCTGCACAAGTTGTTAATACTCGACTTTTTGGCAGTTTGTACTGTAGTTTGAACTATAGAATAATCTCTTCAAAAGGAGAAAAACGTTCCTCATGGTTCATAGTCTATCTTCTCTTTTAGATGCTCTTCCTTGCAACATTTTTTCCCACATGGGAAGGAGGAGCAGGTGTTTACGACTTTGTAGGAGTGAGTGTTACAATTTTATCATGTTACTGATTTCAGAATGGAAACAACATTTATGTCCAGTATGTGAAAGAAAAGATTTCATTTAATCTAGTTTTTATGGGCTTTGTGTTCTAAAATTTTCAGGAATTTATGAAAGCCACCGTGGACCTTGCAGACCTATTGGGTCTCCATCTGGTCATGTCTCGTAACGCTGGAAAGGGCGAGTATAAGATCATGGTGGCTGCTATGGGCTGGGCGACGGCAGAACTAGTGATGTCGAGGTTGGCAGGAACTCTCGTACATTGTACATGTATAAATGTGTAATTATTAAACGTGCATCTCTTTGTGGTTCCGCAGGTTTCTTCCCCTCTGGGTCGGAGCCAGAGGGATTGAATTCGACTGGAAGTACATCCAGATGAGCTTCGACTCGAACATTAGTTTGGTGAGACGTTCTCCTTCTTCATTTCCTGTTTTCTTTAACTTTCGCCTCGTTACATTCTGTTTTCATATCGCCATGTTGCTCATGACGGGACAGTTTTACAGAAATGTGAATGTTTATTTGCTAGGACCTGTTTTCTAAATGCATGCCTGAATTTTTACAGGTCCATTACATCGCCATGGCAGCAGTAGTGTGGATGTTCACCCGATACGACCTCCCAAAAAGCTTCAGGCTGCCTGTTACTGTGCTGCTAGCTTTGTGTGTTTACAAAGCCGCCTTAATGGAGTAAGTCTCATATCTCAGAAAAAAATGTACAAAGACAAAACTGTCATTTGAAACTATAGAAATGAGATTTAAACTCACTGAAACTGAGATTTACAGAATGAAGGACAGTTTTGTGATAACAAACAAGATGTAACGGATTCATCCACCTTCAGCTTCCTGCACACCAGTTAAATTTCCAGTCTGTGATGAAACCTAGCTTCACCTTCATATACTAGTTGGAGTTACAGTAACTAAAATTTTCAAAAGGAATAAAAAATAAAAACAACTTTAAGGGAAACAAGTCCAGTTTGTTTTGAGCTTCTGTGGTAATTGTGCATATGACACTGGAAAACAGGAAGTAAAACGTCAAGTAATTTTTATTTTCAGAGAAGCATAAATTACAAGCAGTTATTGACACACACTAAACACCAATTCCCAAAACGTAAATAAAAACACAATTCAATGATTTATAAAGCTTGTAAACCAATTTGATCCCTAATAGAACATAAGAAACATATCAGAGCCTGATATTGAAATCTTTTACCATTTGATAGGTTTAGTGACTCGAATTGAAACATTTCAGAGAGGCAGAGTCTCTGAGATGTAAAGATGGGTTCAGATTCACCAATCTGTCAGAAACTCTAAAAACTATAGAACAACTTGAGATAAATGTTCAAGTCTTTGAAGCTTTTTTATTCCATGTCTTTCTGTAGCGCCAATTCATAACAGAAGATTTTCTTTATCCATCTTCAATCCACCATTCATGGTACAACCCAAAAATTTCCGCTGGAAATCAAATGTGACCTTGGAAAGTATTTATGAAAACTTGAGTTTTCACTCGCATTTACAGTGGGGCAAAAAAGTATTTAGTCAGCCACCAATTGTGTAAGTTCTCCCACTTAAAAAGATCAGAGAGGCCTATAATTTTCATCATAGGTATACCTCAACTATGAGAGACAAAATGAGGGAAAAAAATCCAGAAAATCACATTGTCTGATTTTTAAAGAATTTATTTGCAAATTATGGTGGAAAATAAGTATTTGGTCAATAACAAAAGTTAATCTCAATACTTTGTTATATAGCCTTTGTTGGCAATGACAGAGGTCAAACGTTTTCTGTAAGTCTTCACAAGGTTTTCACACACTGTTGCTGGTATTTTGGCCCATTCCTCCATGCAGATCTCCTCTAGAGCAGTGATGTTTTGGGGCTGACGCTGGGCAACACGGACTTTCAACTCCCTCCAGAGATTTTCTATGGGGTTGAGATCTGGAGACTGGCTAGGCCACTCCAGGACCTTGAAATGCTTCTTACGAAGCCACTCCTTCGTTGCCCGGGCGGTGTGTTTGGGATCATTGTCATGCTGAAAGAC
>SSNP01000680.1:0-11198 GCA_006937955.1 Pachypanchax playfairii
TGGTGGATTTGACCAGTTTAATCTTCCTTGAAGTGGTGAGAAACAACAAGCAACAACAAGTCTTGTGTTTTAAGTGCAAATTAAATGGCCACCCTGAACATGTCGGGAGATTGCGAGCATAGGGTTCACATAACTAACCATACAAACATGTGCGAATGAGATGTTACAAACTAGATACTACCAGTTAATTTGCTCGTGATTTTAAGCTGAAACAAGACCTCAGTTGACGCAGTTAGGACAGTGCTCTTATGTTTTCATCCTACAAGATACGAAGGTTTTGCTCACAGGTGTCAGATGGGGTATTCAAGGCCATCCCTCCAACATAGACTGCAACCTGAATGCAGGGCTTTAGACTACTTGAGAGTTCTTACCTGTTTAGATGAATCTGTCATTTTTCAGTCACACAAAACACAGGATTGTTACACAGTTGTCAGAAGTGGGACTCGAACCCACGCCTCCAGGGGAGACTGCGACCTGAACGCAGCGCCTTCGACCGCTCGGCCATCCTGACCTATACCACAGCTCCTTCAAGAGCACCTGAAACTGCCTGTACTGAGTCATGCGTGTCCATCCATCTCACGATGTGTGTGAAAAGTATTTGATGTTTTTCTTTGTTTAACAAATAGCATTTATCTCATTAAAATGACCTTTAAAACATTACAGTTCAATGAAACATAATTGATTAGTATCTGAGACTCAATCAGCTAAGGTCATCAATAGCGACTTTGAACCCAACAATCCTTTGAGGTTTTTTGGTAACTGTCTTTTTTACATCATTGTTGAAACATTTCAAAACCTTATATATGAAACCAGCCAGATAAAAAAATGTTGTTTAGTACTTTGGGGCTTCATTATAAGTACTGGGAGCAAAATGCACGCAGGCAACAAGGTTTTCCAAAAGCGCATTTTCCGTACTCAAAATTGGTCCATTAAAAGGTCAGAATCTGTTTACTGGAATTATAAGCCAAAGCAGCTCAAAATTGTTAACATACAACACTTTCAGGATATAATTGAGTTGTGTGCTAGCAGCTTTGAATCCTAAACATATTGCCACTATTGACAGAGACTGTGTCAGAAGTGGGATTCGAACCCACGCCTCCAAGAGAGACTGCAACCTTAATGCAGCGCCTTCGACCGCTCGGCCATTCTGACATAGTTTGCCTTCTCAGAAGTGGTGAGAAAAATCTTGTAAAAAGGTATTACGGTACTGTTTTAAGAGCATGTTAAATATCAACCATTAATAATGGTGATTATTACATTGGTAGATTTAATGGATACGAAATCGTACAAACAAGTCCAACTCAGAGGTCTGAAGCCAGACAGTAAAATTTAATTCTACTCTGATTTGACGCAGGAATCAGACCTCTCTTGAAGCAGTTTGGACAGATCTCTCATGTTTCGATACACAAAAAACTCAAATCCAGCAAGCATGTTCAAAGTAAGCCCCTACCAATGCCTCCAAGTTAGACTGCAAACTGAATTAAACCTTTTAGACTGCTTGGTGGATTTGACCAGTTTAATCTTCCTTGAAGTGGTGAGAAACAACAAGCAACAACAAGTCTTGTGTTTTAAGTGCAAATTAAATGGCCACCCTGAACATGTCGGGAGATTGCGAGCATAGGGTTCACATAACTAACCATACAAACATGTGCAAATGAGAAGCTACAAAATAGACACTACAAGTTAATTTGCTCGTGATTTTTTGCTGAAACAAGACCTCAGTAGATGCAGTTAGGACAGTGCTCTTATGTTTTCATCCTACAAGATACGAAGGTTTTGCTCACAGGTGTTCGATGGGGTATACAAGGCCATCCCTCCAACATAGACTGCAACCTGAATGCAGGGCTTTAGACTACTTGAGAGTTCTTACCTGTTTAGATGAATCTGTCATTTTTCAGTCACACAAAACACAGGATTGTTACACAGTTGTCAGAAGTGGGACTCGAACCCACGCCTCCAGGGGAGACTGCGACCTGAACGCAGCGCCTTCGACCGCTCGGCCATCCTGACCTATACCACAGCTCCTTCAAGAGCACCTGAAACTGCCTGTACTGAGTCATGCGTGTCCATCCATCTCGCCGTGTGTGTGAAAAGTATTTGATGTTTTTCTTTGTTTAACAAATAGCATTTATCTCATTAAAATGACCTTTAAAACATTACAGTTCAATGAAACATAATTGATTAGTATCTGAGACTCAATCAGCTAAGGTCATCAATAGCGACTTTGAACCCAACAATCCTTTGAGGTTTTTTGGTAACTGTCTTTTTTACATCATTGTTGAAACATTTCAAAACCTTATATATGAAACCAGCCAGATAAAAAAATGTTGTTTAGTACTTTGGGGCTTCATTATAAGTACTGGGAGCAAAATGCACGCAGGCAACAAGGTTTTCCAAAAGCGCATTTTCCGTACTCAAAATTGGTCCATTAAAAGGTCAGAATCTGTTTACTGGAATTATAAGTCAAAGCAGCTCAAAATTGTTAACATACAACACTTTAAGGATATAATTGAGTTGTGTGCTAGCAGCTTTGAATCCTAAACATATTGCCACTATTGACAGAGACTGTGTCAGAAGTGGGATTCGAACCCACGCCTCCAAGAGAGACAGCTACCTTAATGTAGTGCCTTCGACCGCTCGGCCATTCTGACATAGCTTGCCTGCTCAAAAGTGGTGGGAAAAATCTTGTACAAAGGTATTACGGTACTTTTTAAAGAGCATGTTAAATATCAACCATTAATAATGGTGATTATTACATTGGTAGATTTAATGGATACGAAATCGTACAAACAAGTCCAACTCAGAGGTCTGAAGCCAGACAGTAAAATTAAATTCTACTCTGATTTGACGCAGGAATCAGACCTCTCTAGAAGCAGTTTGGACAGATCTCTCATGTTTTTGATACACAAAAAACTCAAATCCAGCAAGCATGTTCAAAGTAAGCCCCTACCAATGCCTCCAAGTTATACTGCAAACTGAATGAAACCTTCTATACTGCTTGGTGGATTTGACCAGTTTAATCTTCCTTGAAGTGGTGAGAAACAACAAGCAACAACAAGTCTTGTGTTTTAAGTGCAAATTAAATGGCCACCCTGAACATGTCGGGAGATTGCGAGCATAGGGTTCACATAACTAACCATACAAACATGTGCGAATGAGATGTTACAAACTAGATACTACCAGTTAATTTGCTCGTGATTTTAAGCTGAAACAAGACCTCAGTTGACGCAGTTAGGACAGTGCTCTTATGTTTTCATCCTACAAGATACGAAGGTTTTGCTCACAGGTGTCAGATGGGGTATTCAAGGCCATCCCTCCAACATAGACTGCAACCTGAATGCAGGGCTTTAGACTACTTGAGAGTTCTTACCTGTTTAGATGAATCTGTCATTTTTCAGTTACACAAAACACGGACTTGTTACACAGTTGTCAGAAGTGGGACTCGAACCCACTCCTCCAGGGGAGACTGCGATCTGAACGCAGCGCCTTCGACCGCTCGGCCATCCTGACCTATACCACAGCTCCTTCAAGAGCACCTGAAACTGCCTGTACTGAGTCATGCGTGTCCATCCATCTCACGATGTGTGTGAAAAGTATTTGATGTTTTTCTTTGTTTAACAAATAGCATTTATCTCATTAAAATGACCTTTAAAACATTACAGTTCAATGAAACATAATTGATTAGTATCTGAGACTCAATCAGCTAAGGTCATCAATAGCGACTTTGAACCCAACAATCCTTTGAGGTTTTTTGGTAACTGTCTTTTTTACATCATTGTTGAAACATTTCAAAACCTTATATATGAAACCAGCCAGATAAAAAAATGTTGTTTAGTACTTTGGGGCTTCATTATAAGTGCTGGGAGCAAAATGCACGCAGGCAACAAGGTTTTCCAAAAGCGCATTTTCCGTACTCAAAATTGGTCCATTAAAAGGTCAGAATCTGTTTACTGGAATTATAAGCCAAAGCAGCTCAAAAGTGTTAACATACAACACTTTCAGGATATAATTGAGTTGTGTGCTAGCAGCTTTGAATCCTAAACGTATTGCCACTATTGACAGAGACTGTGTCAGAAGTGGGATTCGAACCCACGCCTCCAATAGAGACTGCAACCTTAATGCAGCGCCTTCGACTGCTCAGCCATTCTGACATAGTCTGCCTGTTCAGAAGTGGTGAGAAAAATCTTGTACAAAGGTATTACGGTACTTTTTTAAGAGCATGTTAAATATCAACCATTAATAATGGTGATTATTACATTGGTAGATTTAATGGATACGAAATCGTACAAACAAGTCCAACTCAGAGGTCTGAAGACAGACAGTAAAATTCAATTCTACTCTGATTTGACGCAGGAATCAGACCTCTCTAGAAGCAGTTTGGACAGATCTCTCATGTTTTTGATACACAAAAAACTCAAATCCAGCAAGCATGTTCAAAGTAAGCCCCTACCAATGCCTCCAAGTTAGACTGCAAACTGAATGAAACCTTTTAGACTGCTTGGTGGATTTGACCAGTTTAATCTTCCTTGAAGTGGTGAGAAACAACAAGCAACAACAAGTCTTGTGTTTTAAGTGCAAATTAAATGGCCACCCTGAACATGTCGGGAGATTGCGAGCATAGGGTTCACATAACTAACCATACAAACATGTGCGAATGAGATGTTACAAACTAGATACTACCAGTTAATTTGCTCGTGATTTTAAGCTGAAACAAGACCTCAGTTGACGCAGTTAGGACAGTGCTCTTATGTTTTCATCCTACAAGATACGAAGGTTTTGCTCACAGGTGTCAGATGGGGTATTCAAGGCCATCCCTCCAACATAGACTGCAACCTGAATGCAGGGCTTTAGACTACTTGAGAGTTCTTACCTGTTTAGATGAATCTGTCATTTTTCAGTTACACAAAACACGGACTTGTTACACAGTTGTCAGAAGTGGGACTCGAACCCACTCCTCCAGGGGAGACTGCGATCTGAACGCAGCGCCTTCGACCGCTCGGCCATCCTGACCTATACCACAGCTCCTTCAAGAGCACCTGAAACTGCCTGTACTGAGTCATGCGTGTCCATCCATCTCACGATGTGTGTGAAAAGTATTTGATGTTTTTCTTTGTTTAACAAATAGCATTTATCTCATTAAAATGACCTTTAAAACATTACAGTTCAATGAAACATAATTGATTAGTATCTGAGACTCAATCAGCTAAGGTCATCAATAGCGACTTTGAACCCAACAATCCTTTGAGGTTTTTTGGTAACTGTCTTTTTTACATCATTGTTGAAACATTTCAAAACCTTATATATGAAACCAGCCAGATAAAAAAATGTTGTTTAGTACTTTGGGGCTTCATTATAAGTACTGGCAGCAAAATGCACGCAGGCAACAAGGTTTTCCAAAAGCGCATTTTCCGTACTCAAAATTGGTCCATTAAAAGGTCAGAATCTGTTTACTGGAATTATAAGCCAAAGCAGCTCAAAATTGTTAACATACAACACTTTCAGGATATAATTGAGTTTTGTGCTAGCAGCTTTGAATCCTAAACATATTGCCACTATTGACAGAGACTGTGTCAGAAGTGGGATTCGAACCCACGCCTCCAAGAGAGACTGCAACCTTAATGCAGTGCCTTCGACCGCTCGGCCATTCTGACATAGTTTGCCTTCTCAGAAGTGGTGAGAAAAATCTTGTACAAAGGTATTACGGTACTGTTTTAAGAGCATGTTAAATATCAACCATTAATAATGGTGATTATTACATTGGTAGATTTAATGGATACGAAATCGTACAAACAAGTCCAACTCAGAGGTCTGAAGCCAGACAGTAAAATTCAATTCTACTCTGATTTGACGCAGGAATCAGACCTCTCTTGAAGCAGTTTGGACAGATCTCTCATGTTTCGATACACAAAAAACTCAAATCCAGCAGGCATGTTCAAAGTAAGCCCCTACCAATGCCTCCAAGTTAGACTGCAAACTGAATGAAACCTTTTAGACTGCTTGGTGGATTTGACCAGTTTAATCTTCCTTGAAGTGGTGAGAAACAACAAGCAACAACAAGTCTTGTGTTTTAAGTGCAAATTAAATGGCCACCCTGAACATGTCGGGAGATTGCGAGCATAGGGTTCACATAACTAACCATACAAACATGTGCGAATGAGATGCTACAAAATAGATACTACCAGTTAATTTGCTCATGATTTTTAGCTGAAACAAGACCTCAGTAGATGCAGTTATGACAATGCTCTTATGTTTTCATCCTACAAGATACAATGGTTTTGCTCACAGGTGTCAGATGGGGTATACAAGGCCATCCCTCCAACATAGACTGCAACCTGAATGCAGGGCTTTAGACTACTTGAGGGTTCTTACCTGTTTAGATAAATCTGTCATTTTTCAGTCACACAAAACTCAGGATTGTTACACAGTTGTCAGAAGTGGGACTCAAACCCACGCCTCCAGGGGAGACTGCAAACTGAACGCAGCGCCTTCGACCGCTCGGCCATCCTGACCTATACCACAGCTCCTTCAAGAGCACCTGAAACTGCCTGTACTGAGTCATGCGTGTCCATCCATCTCGCCATGTGTGCGAAAAGTATTTGAGGTTTTTCTTTGTTTAACAAATAGCATTTGTCTCATTAAAATGACCTTCAAAACATTACAGTTCAATGAAACATAATTGATTAGTATCTGAGACTCAATCAGCTAAGGTCATCAATAGCGACTTTGAACCCAACAATCCTTTGAGGTTTTTTGGTAACTGTCTCTTTTACATCATTGTTGAAACATTTCAAAACCTTATATATGAAACCAGCCAGATAAAAAAATGTTGTTTAGTACTTTGGGGCTTCATTATAAGTACTGGGAGCAAAATGCACGCAGGCAACAAGGTTTTCCAAAAGCGCATTTTCCGTACTCAAAATTGGTCCATTAAAAGGACAGAATCTGTTTACTGGAATTATAAGCCAAAGCAGCTCAAAATTGTGAACATACAACACTTTCAGGATATAATTGAGTTGTGTGCTAGCAGCTTTGAATCCTAAACATATTGTCACTATTGACAGAGACGATGTCAGAAGTGGGATTCGAACCCACGCCTCCAAGAGAGACTGCAACCTTAATGCAGCGGCTTCTACCGCTCGGCCATTCTAACATAGTTTGCCTGCTCAGAAGTGGTGAGAAAAATCTTGTACAAAGGTATTACGGTACTTTTTAAGAGCATGTTAAATATCAACCATTAATAATGGTGATTATTACATTGGTAGATTTAATGGATACGAAATCGTACAAACAAGTCCAACTCAGAGGTTTGAAGACAGACAGTAAAATTCAATTCTACTCTGATTTGACGCATGAATCAGACCTCTCTTGAAGCAGTTTGGACAGATCTCTCATGTTTTTGATACACAAAAAACTCAAATCCAGTCAGCATGTTCAAAGTAAGCCCCTACCAATGCCTCCAAGTTATACTGCAAACTGAATGAAACCTTCTATACTGCTTGGTGGATTTGACCAGTTTAATCTTCCTTGAAGTGGTGAGAAACAACAAGCAACAACAAGTCTTGTGTTTTAAGTGCAAATTAAATGGCCACCCTGAACAAGTGGTTAGATTGCGAGCATAGGGTTCACATAACTAACCATACAAACATGTGCGAATGAGATGTTACAAACTAGATACTACCAGTTAATTTGCTCGTGATTTTTAGCTGAAACAAGACCTCAGTAGATGCAGTTAGGACAGTGCTCTTATGTTTTCATCCTACAAGATACGAAGGTTTTGCTCACAGGTGTTCGATGGGGTATACAAGGCCATCCATCCAACATAGACTATAACCTGAATGCAGGGCTTTAGACTACTTGAGAGTTCTTACCTGTTTAGATGAATCTGTCATTTTTCAGTCATACAAAATTCAGGATTGTAACACAGTTGTCAGAAGTGGGACTCTAACCCCACGCCTCCAGGGGAGACTGCGACCTGAACTCAGCGCCTTCGACCGCTCGGCCATCCTGACCTATACCACACATTCTTCAAGAGCACCTGAAACTGCCTGTACTGAGTCATGCGTGTCCATCCATCTCGCCGTGTGTGTGAAAAGTATTTGATGTTTTTCTTTGTTTAACAAATAGCATTTATCTCATTAAAATGACCTTTAAAACATTACAGTTCAATGTAACATAATTGATTAGTATCTGAGACTCAGTCAGCTAAGGTCATCAATAGCGACTTTGAACCCAACAATCCTTTGAGGTTTTTTGGTAACTGTTTTTTTTTACATCATTGTTGAAACATTTCAAAACCTTATATATGAAACCAGCCAGCTAAAAAATGTTGTTTAGTACTTTGGGGCTTCATTATAAGTCCTGGGAGCAAAATGCACGCAGGCAACAAGGTTTTCCAAAAGCGCATTTTCCGTACTCAAAATTGGTCCATTAAAAGGTCAGAATCTGTTTACTGGAATTATAAGCCAAAGCAGCTCAAAATTGTTAACATACAACACTTTCAGGATATAATTGAGTTGTGTGCTAGCAGCTTTGAATCCTAAACATATTGCCACTATTGACAGAGACTGTGTCAGAAGTGGGATTCGAACCCACGCCTCCAAGAGAGACTGCAACCTTAATGCAGCGCCTTCTACCCCTCGGCCATTCTGACATAGTTTGCCTGCTCAGAAGTGGTGAGAAAAATCTTGTACAAAGGTATTACGGTACTGTTTTAAGAGCATGTTAAATATCAACCATTAAAAATGGTGATTATTACATTGGTAGATTTAATGGATATGAAATCGTACAAACAAGTCCAACTCAGAGGTTTGAAGACAGACAGTAAAATTCAATTCTACTCTGATTTGACGCAGGAGTCAGACCTCTCTAGAAGCAGTTTGGACAGATCTCTCATGTTTTTGATACACAAAAAACTCAAATCCAGCAAGCATGTTCAAAGTAAGCCCCTACCAATGCCTCCAAGTTAGACTGCAAACTGAATGAAACCTTCTATACTGCTTGGTGGATTTGACCAGTTTAATCTTCCTTGAAGTGGTGAGAAACAACAAGCAACAACAAGTCTTGTGTTTTAAGTGCAAATTAAATGGCCACCCTGAACAAGTGGGGAGATTGCGAGCATAGGGTTCACATAACTAACCATACAAACATGTGCGAATGAGATGTTACAAACTAGATACTACCAGTTAATTTGCTCATGATTTTTAGCTGAAACAAGACCTCAGTAGATGCAGTTAGGACAGTGCTCTTATGTTTTCATCCTACAAGATACGAAGGTTTTGCTCACAGGTGTTCGATGGGGTATACAAGGCCATCCCTCCAACATAGACTGCAACCTGAATGCAGGGCTTTAGACTACTTGAGAGTTCTTACCTGTTTAGATGAATCTGTCATTTTTCAGTCATACAAAACTCAGGATTGTTACACAGTTGTCAGAAGTGGGACTCTAACCCACGCCTCCAGGGGAGACTGCGACCTGAAGGCAGCGCCTTCGACCGCTCGGCCATCCTGACCTATACCACACCTCCTTCAAGAGCACCTGAAACTACCTGTACTGAGTCATGCGTGTCCATCCATCTCGCCGTGTGTGTGAAAAGTATTTGATGTTTTTCTTTGTTTAACAAATAGCATTTATCTCATTAAAATGACCTTTAAAACATTACAGTTCAATGAAACATAATTGATTAGTATCTGAGACTCAATCAGCTAAGGTCATCAATAGCGACTTTGAACCCAACAATCCTTTGAGGTTTTTTGGTAACTGTCTTTTTTACATCAATGTTGAAACATTTCAAAACCTTATATATGAAACCAGCCAGAAAAAAAATGTTGTTTAGTACTTTGGGGCTTCATTATAAGTCCTGGGAGCAAAATGCACGCAGGCAACAAGGTTTTACAAAAGCGCATTTTCCGTACTCAAAATTGGTCCATTAAAAGGACAGAATTTTTTTCTGGAGTTATAAGCCAAAGCTCAAAATTGTTAACATACAACACTTTCAGGATATAATTGAGTTGTGTGCTAGCAGCTTTGAATTCTAAACATATTGCCACTGTTGACAGAGACTGTGTCAGAAGTGGGATTCGAACCCACGCCTCCAAGAGAGACTGCAACCTTAATGCAGCGCCTTCGACCGCTCGGCCATTCTGACATAGTTCGCCTGCTCAGAAGTGGTGAGAAAAATCTTGTACAAAGGTTTTACGGTACTGTTTCAAGAGCATTTTAAATATCAACCATTAATAATGGTGATTATTACATTGGTAGATTTAATGGATATGAAATCGTACAAACAAGTCCAACTCAGAGGTCTGAAGACAGACAGTAAAATTCAATTCTACTCTGATTTGACGCAGGAATCAGACCTCTCTAGAAGCAGTTTGGACAGATCTATCATGTTTTTGATACACAAAAAACTCAAATACAGCAAGCATGTCCAAAGTAAGCCCCTACCAATGCCTCCAAGTTAGACTGCAAACTGAATGAAACCTTCTAGACTGCTTGGTGGATTTGACCAGTTTAATCTTCCTTGAAGTGGTGAGAAACAACAGGCAACAACAAGTCTTGTGTTTTAAGTGCAAATTAAATGGCCACCCTGAACAAGTGGGGAGATTGCGAGCATAGGGTTCACATAACTAACCATACAAACATGTGCGAATGAGATGCTACAAACTAGATACTACAAGTTTATTTGCTCGTGATTTTTAGCTGAAACAAGACCTCAGTAGATGCAGTTAGGACAGTGCTCTTATGTTTTCATCCTACAAGATACGAAGGTTTTGCTCACAGGTGTTCGATGGGGTATAGAAGGCCATCCCTCCAACATAGACTGCAACCTGAATGCAGGGCTTTAGACTACTTGAGAGTTCTTACCTGTTTAGATGAATCTGTCATTTTTCAGTCATACAAAACTCAGGATTGTTACACAGTTGTCAGAAGTGGGACTCTAACCCCACGCCTCCAGGGGAGACTGCGACCTGAACTCAGCGCCTTCGACCGCTCGGCCATCCTGACCTATACCACAGCTCCTTCAAGAGCACCTGAAACTGCCTGTACTGAGTCATGCGTGTCCATCCATCTCGCCGTGTGTGTGAAAAGTATTTGATGTTTTTCTTTGTTTAACAAATAGCATTTATCTCATTAAAATGACCTTTAAAACATTACAGTTCAATGAAACATAATTGATTAGTATCTGAGACTCAATCAG
>SSNP01000681.1:0-11190 GCA_006937955.1 Pachypanchax playfairii
ACTCACACTCACGTACATAAATACAAGCATGAAGCCCTTGCCGTTGTTAGCAACGCCACCCTTAGGAGCGCAAAGATGACAATAATACTCACCTGTCGAGACATTTTCTTGGTTTTGTTTTTCTTTCTTCTTGCAAAAGCGTTCTCTGCGCGTTGTTGTTGGGGGGGCGGCGGCGGGGTGGAGGGGGGGGGGTCTGCGACGGCGGCGGGGGAACGTTACGACAGTGAGCTTTCACGGGAGACCAGTAGGGGGAGAGCGAGAGCAAAACTTACTTAGTTCTGCTTTAAGAGCGGCAAAGAACTGTGTCAGCACTGCGCTAACAGAGCTAATCAGTAAAAGTTTCCTATTAATTAGGTAGTACAGGATCGGTGCTTTAACTCAAGTACTTGCTGCCAAAAATGCTAGTATCTGTATCTGAGACATTTCCGATATCGGAATCGGAACAACTCTACTTTCCTTTCTGTCTGTTCAGGTGGACTCTCATTACATCCTTTCACATCTGGCCCCGGACTTCAGCTCAAGTGGTTCAAGCAATCAGGTGAAAGAGCAGAAGATCTTGGAGCACTTTCAGGACTTCCTTCTTGAACTTGAAGGTATTTAAACCTTAATTTAAAGTAATACATCACCCCATCTTTTCTCTGCACTGGCTTCCAGTTTTAATCAGTATTCATTTTAAAATATTGGTTATAAGGTCATCATGGACAGGCTGCCCACATACATGTCTGAATTCTCGATTTACCCTCTAAACATTGTAGGACCCATCTGTTGGAGATTTTAAGGTTTTACGATGTTGGTAAAAGGTCACAGGTCATGTTGCAGGAGTTAGTGATCTAGATTTGCCCTGACTTGTAAAAATACTTCTGTCTTTATCTTAGACACCAATTGGTTTACGACTAGTTCCTGTTGTTTATCCACAGGAGTGATTGTTTATTCCACTCTGACTTTATTATCTGACCCACACTTGTTTCCCTTCCTTGCTTCATCCAGATGGGAGGTGTCTTTGTGAATAAAAAGGCAATGCAGAGGTGAACACATCAGAATCGTCTCAACACCTTGGTTGGGGCATTCTCCTTTGCAAAGCTCATTAAACCATACTCTGTGTCTGACTGATGGTCTTTTTGATAGTTATTTAACTTAGGGGTATTAAAATATCCTGACATTTTTGGTGCCGAGGACCCGGATCCCAACATACCCGATTGCTGACAGGGAGGACGACAGCCGAAGACCACCGGTGGCCAGGACAGTCATAGGACGCTGGAACAAAGTCCCGGTGGCTGAATTGCCAGCTGGGCCGGCTCGATAGGTCGACCTCACCTGCCAGCATCGGATTGACGGGTTCTGATCGGGACATCAGTCATTCAGATGGGTGTGAGTATAACTTTTCTTGACAACTAAAACTGCTAAAAATAGTGAGTGAAAAGTTGCAAAAAAAGTTAAAAAGAAAAGACTGAGCGGCGACTCAGGTCTAAGTAAAGGGTTGGGCGGCGTCCCAGACCCAGGACAAGGCGGCGTTCCGTGGTCCATAAAATAAAGTTAAAAAGGGCTGACCGGCGTGTCATAGTCCAAAGTACGGCGTCGTTCCGTGACTCAAAGTGAAGTGAGTCGGAGTACCGCTGTCACAAAGTAAAAGGGAGGACGTCGATCCTGCCCTATGAAACAGTTAAACATATGTACTGTATATAATTATAAAATATAAAGGCCTATAAATATAAATAAAAACCACTATACGATCTTAAAGGTTTAATCCCTCGAGTTGGAGTAGAGGGCAAATTTGTGTACACGTAGCCTAATTGTTTTTGGAGTTGGTTTATTTATTTGTTTGATTATAATTGGACTTGATACCACAGGATATCTGTAAAATAAGTCTGCGCAGCATAGATTAATAAAAACTTGAAATAACTTAATAAAATGGGGTACGGACAGTCATCCGAACTCCTTACAGGAGATATGAAATACATGCATCAAAAGAACCCTGATAATGTGAAGTTTTTGTTGAAATATACAAGAAGCATGCTCTTATAAATGAGGAAACTTTATATTAAATAGACAATATATCAAATATGAAACTGTATAAATTAAGAAAAATACAAATTGACTGTGATAAAATAAGATATAAACAAAGTGAGGTTTAAAATCAACCTGTACAGTGTGGGAGAAATATCTTTAAAATATAAAATGAGTAAATGGGTTTTGGCCAAACCGTTTGTGTTGTGAGAGGATTGCTGTGTGTATGACGTGTTTCTGTGAGTGTGAATTCATGTATGGTGAATTTTATGTGATTGTAGATCTGTGTGTCTGTCTGTATGTGGTTGGAAGAAAGCAGAAGAGAGAAAACAGGTACCTGTTTATCTGTTTACCTGTTTATCTGTGTCTCCGTGTGTCTTTGCTGTTTCTGTATTTGTATGTTATGTTTATGTGCGTTTCTGTGTGTGTCAGCAGCAGAAAGGCTGTGTAGAAAGTCTCAAATCTTTTATACATTTGCGTAATGAATGTGTGAGAGTTCAGGTGTCTGGGACAATATTATTCCACACGACCAGTTGCTTGGGTGAACTCCATACAAACTGGTTGGCCTGATTCTCTTTTAAGGAGTTAGGAAAAAATGAGAATAGGTTTAGTTATCTGGGAGGTGATACAAAGAACTACATAAAGTTAATGGCAAATTTTATGTTAAGTGTTGTTAGTAGCAACATAAAGGAATAAATAAAAAGAAAAAAAGAAGAAAAATGGCACAACACATGCTACAAAGTAAAGATAATATGTTCTAAGCTTGAATGAATGAATGTGTCCAGAGAGTGAGGGGGAGAGAAGGAGTGTGCTTGCTGAGAGGTGAGAGAAAGTAAAGGGGGTCAAACTTTTACATGGTTTTAAATCAGTCCCACCTTTTGGAGGAAAAAAGATTCCAGAATGAAATTAAAAATTTGAATTCAAATAATCTTGTTGCAATTTGAAACATACATTGATTGTTTTGATACAATTAATAAATGGACTCAAAGAGAGGTTAAATAGCCTTTAATCTGTGTGTGTGTGTGTGTGTGTGTGTGTGTGATCTGATGTGGGATTTAGAAAAGACATTTGTTGTGGATCTGTGAGCATCTGCTTGCATAATGTGTGAATTTGAAAGGTTGTGCGCACTGAACTAACTCAAACTCAAACTTCCCTAGCTGTATATAGAATCTAATTCCTGTTAATTTCTCTGTGTAGAAACTTAGGATGTATGGTGCAGCTTGGTGAAGGATTATTGATGTTTATCAGTGGTTGAGGAATGCAGTCCTGCAAGGGGGTTTTGTTTACAGCGTGGTCCGTTTGGTTTACGACTCTTAAGTTGTTATATCTTGGAAGTCCAGGGCATTTTGGAGAAGTGGGAGGAGGTGCTGATTTCCCACTGTCTGTTTTATGGGACCAGCCTTCACTCCATGAATGCAGCTGTTTAAGGGATCTCTCCTTGTGATCTTGCCTGTTCGAAACGACACTCTGTCTGCAGAATGAAACAGGGCATTTGGCAAGTTCTTAAACTTATCACCAGTAGATGAATGACGTTATTTTTGGGATTGTGCAATTACTGTAGTGCATGGCTTTCCCATTATGCTTAGAAAACTCCACCCCTGCTGGTAATTGTACATTCAGAACTCCTTTCCATGTCAGATGAACTCACATGGATACCAGAAGCTGAACATGCTTTTGTCACTTTGGAACAGGCCCTGCATCAAAGTTCTGTTTTGATTTTGACCTGACTACTCAAAGGTTTTCATACAGACTGTTGAGTTTAAATGGTTTTATGACATTTGTTCTTCTACAGAGTAGAATGAACCTGCTGTCTCAGCACGATATCTGTCTTATACAGCCATTTTGATTTCTCTGCCGCATCTTACTATTAAGAGATGTACTGTTTTAAATCCAGCTACACTGCTCCCTATGCATGCAGTAGGTGATCCTCATAATTGCTTGGAAGAGACTGAAACTTTGCAGCTTCCAAGGCCTGATTTGAAAGACACGCCTCTACAGGAGGGTATAATCTGGTTTGTTGATGGATCATGCTCTAAGGATCAGACTGGACAAAATCTTACGCGATATGCAGTTGTTCAGAATCCGGATGAGGTTATTGAAGCAATTTGTGCTGTCACGTTTTTCTGGTCAAGCTGCTGAAATCGTTGCTCTGACCAGGGCCTGCCCCCTGGCAGAAGGTACACATATGACAGTGTATACTGATAGCCAGTATGCATTCTCTACTTTTTCCTGTTTTGCTAATCGGTGGGAATGAAGGGGGATGGTTACCTCTACTGGTAATTTCATCAGCCTTGCTAACTTGTTATAGCACCTGCTGCGGGTTATTCCACTTCCTGTTGCTTTGGCAGTTCGTAAGTGTGAGGTTCACGCGATGGGACCTGACTCCGTTTCCTTTGGGAAAAGACTGTCAGATGTTACTGCTTAAGGTGCAGCTCGAGGTGCTTTTGAGAAGTCTGCCTTGTTCTTATCTATCTCTGATAAGGAGCTTCTTCTTATTGATAGAAGCATTTTACTGGACATGCAATAGGCTGCTCCAGCATCCGAAAAACAAATGTGGGAAATGAAAGGGGCCACTTTAAATGATGACGGTTTGTACTCTGTCTGCAACAAGATGCTGCTGTTGTGCCACATGGGCCTTGCTATGTGTCAACAGGAGGGCTGTTATTATTAATCCAGCAGCATTTTACAACTTATGAAATAAATAGTTATTTCAAGAACTTTTGTAAGGTCATGTACATGGAATTTATTGAATTGACACAAAGTGGACCTTACAAGTACTGTCTGGTCATGATTGATGCCTAACTGGATTGAAAGAGGTCCATCAAAGAAAAATGATGCCATGACAGTAGCAAAAGCAATCAGCAAAAACATTATTGCAGTTCATGGGATCCCTAAAACTATTTGGTCAGATAATGGGACGATTAGAAGCAGACTGAGGAAGTGTATGGAAGAAACCAAGAGACCCCTGGCCTGAGTGCCTGGACCTGGTTAAACTCTACATGAGAATTACCCCGACAGAAAAAGGGTTAACGCCATTTGATATTATATATGATAGGCCATACAGACTTCCATTGTTTTCACCTGATTTAGACAAAGCTCAAGATGAGCTAACATTGGCAGACTACATGAGAGGAGTTTTTAACACACAAAGTGGTTGGAGCAAATGATCTGCCTTCATTTTGTTCTGTGTTACAGGAGAACCAGTAAGTGAAACTAGGAGACTGGGTGTTCATCAAAGTCATTAAGAAAAAAGACTGGACCTGCCCGAAGTGGGAAGGCCCCTATCAAGTGCTTCTAGCCACACCTACAGCTGTGAAGGTCGCTGAGAGACACAGCTGGATACGTCTCAGTCATTGTAGGCTGCAGAGAGTGCTAGACCCCTGATTTGGGCAGTGGTGAAGTCCTGTTACAAAGGGATCTGATCTTTTTAGAGGTCATTTGTCTCAACGCAGGTGAAGCACTCAACAACACCCTGTTCATCTTAGCATCTGGGGTTCTGGTGGCTCTGCAGTCTAGCAGCAATGGGATCTCCACATGCCAGGTGGATTTTCTGCTGTGTTGTGACTGTAGCATGTTGTATTTTATGGTGGTGTCTGTCTCCTCCAAATGGGACGGGAAGCTCCACCCTTCGCAAGATAAGAGAGTACCAGGAAAAGATTGACAACTGGCTTGCATCACATCTTAATCCACATGGCAGCCCAAACCTCTGGTATCAGTATCAGAAGATGCTTGATGATTAAAAGAATATAAGTGGCTGTTATGTTTGTCCTGTGATGCCTAAGACTGTCTGCACGTCAGCCAGTTCTCCATGGAACCAACATGACCTGGAAACAATCATGCATGTTTTTCCAAGATGGTCTGGAAACATCTAACTATAGATGAAGACAACTATCACCACTCTACAATGCTCATCACAGAGTGGCTGAGAACATTCTTCGACTGGAAATGTTTGACTATAGATTCAAGTCCTTTGTGAACCTCAAACTGGACATCCAGAAAGGAAGACAAAAATAAATCGACGCAAGGAGGAGGATGACTCTACATCATAGATTTGTGCTGGACACACTCACAGCCAAACGAGGAGGAGTGTGTGTTATGGTTGGTACGATGTGTTGTGCGTACATTCCTGGAGGAAGTAAAACACACATTGATGAAAGTATGCAATCTCTTCAAATTCTTCAAAAGGCCATGTCACAAAATGGACCTGTCATGTCCTGGAACTGTTTCTCTTGGCTCATAAGTAGCCCATGGTGGTGTTGGATGCTGAAAATCCTAACACCTGTTATTACTGGACTCATCCTGTTTTGTCTTCTTATTGCTATGTCTTTGTTCTGTGAAAACTGGAGTAAACATACAAGCTTTAATTCAGTACCGGATGCTTCAACACCGTGCTGAAGAAGAAGACAAAGTCTGAGTTGTTTTTGTGGTAATAAAACTCAACTACATGTTGTCCTTATTGAAACTGTGTACTGCAAGGGATAATGTGCTGATACCGACGTTGAGTTGCCAATACTTTTATATTTTCTTTTTGCTTCAGTGTATTGTGCTTCAACCTTTTCCAGATCGTAAACAGGAGGGGAATGTTGGAGATTTTAAGGTTTTACGATGTTGGTAAAAGGTCACAGGTCATGTTGCAGGAGTTAGTGATCTAGATTTGCCCTGACTTGGAAAAACACTTCTGTCTTTATCTTAGACACCAATTGGTTTACGACTAGTTCCTGTTGTTTATCCACAGGAGTGATTGTTTATTCCACTCTGACTTTATTATCTGACCCACACTTGTTTCCCTTCCTTGCTTCATCCAGATGGGAGGTGTCTTTGTGAATAAAAAGGCAATGCAGAGGTGAACACATCAGAATCGTCTCAACACCTTGGTTGGGGCATTCTCCTTTGCAAAGCTCATTAAACCATACTCTGTGTCTGACTGATGGTCTTTTTGATAGTTATTTAACTTAGGGGTATTAAAATATCCTGACACCATCAACAGCCTCATTTCTGATTAATTAAATTGAAGAAGAGTGTGTGTATCAGTGACTTCCTCTGTGATGTGAGGACCTTAGCTTCACATTCCTGAGAATAATAAAACGACCCAGGATTTCCACTCTCTGTGAATGGATTGTGTCATTCTCGACACTTTACGACTATTCACCGAAAGTCTGTCAACCCCCCCCACTGTGAAAACAGTCTTTAGCAAAATCTGGTCTGGAAGCTCCTTTTGAAGCCACACACCCTGCCGAGATAATTTACAGCAAATGCTGATGTGTTTGGAAAATCTTCTCTTTGTGTTTGGATAACGCATGCCAAAGCATTCTGTGTTGCTTCAGCGTCAGACAAGATGTCTCCGGGTTCACCAAACACCCCCCTTTCTAACCACGATGATTGAATTAAGGAGCCCCAAGGAGCACCTCAGACTGCTTCAATACACATATGAACTATTTAATGTGATCACAGCTAATCCAATCACTCCTTTCTTTACAGGTATCAAACCAGCATCTTTGCTCTGAAGTAATGTTCACCCAGTTTAACTACAGTGATAAAATGATTTGATGTATATCTGAAAACTATATTCAGTGAAACTCTGATAATAAGCATGCAAATTCCAGATGTATGCAACTGTTGATCTGATCAATGACTGCTAACCAAAAGTCCTCTCCACAGGAAATGTCTAGGAAACATTCTTCTTTTGAGAAAAGTATTTCTACATGAATTAGTGATACATTGTTCAGTGAACAAAACGAAATGTGTTTTAATCACTCTCTTCAGTAAGTCGCTATAAAGAGCAATGTAATCTAAATTGATTTAAAATAATGCTTTGGTCAAACATGTTACAGATCTCATTAGGATATATTGAATTAACCTGCAAATCCCTTCTTTACTACTCAGGAATAAATACTGATATGTGTAAGAGTAATATGTCATCAGAATAAGAAAACACTGTTCATTAATTCTTGTTAAAAGATAAAATTGATGGTAATGTTAATCTCACAAAGAGTGGATGAGCAAGCGTTTTTATTTGATGTAATAAAAAAAGGATCTGTGACCAAGACCAAGGGGTAGTCCTAAAATTTAAAATTCCCCAAAACGGACTTTCATTGGCTAAGAGCCAGTGATAGTCACGCCTAGAGGCGGGCATAGGAGTCTATAATTGACACCTATCGAGGGGTCACTCCTCACTTTTTACTTTTTTGACTCACTTCTTTTTACTTTTTACCTACTTTCTTCACTTCTCAACTTTTACTTTTTTTTTACTTCTTCCTCCGTTTCATTTTTATCATTTTTACCTCGTTTTGCGAGTTTAAAACCTTTTTCTTGATTTTATTTTAACAAACTCCTCGTTTATTTGACACTTAAGCTTTCGTTTTAACGCGCGATTTTCTTTATCTTCAAAGTTCATTTTTCTTTAAATTTGACGCATGTTCAAACACGCAAAGTATTTTATTTGAATAGTTTAATTCCACAAAATCCAGACTTCACGTCGCCAGCTGGAAGAAGAAACTACAGATCCCAGAATTCCTTCCGTGGGCCTTCCGACACGTGACGATAACCATCAGTGACCTGATCTCTACTCTGCTTGCAAAGCAGCCGTGCATACCTGGGCAAAGTTCCGACCCTCGGAGGAGAGCTGCTTCGAGTCGACGGACCTCTCTGGGAACTAAAGGAGCGAAACTCTCTGCCGTGCTGCAAAAGAAGTAAGAGATCGATTTCCTTTAATCCATGACAAAGGATTGAAAACATCTGTCTTGGTTCGTCTCAGTGGCCCGGAAGTGAAATCTATGCCTCCCTTTTTTCTTCTTTTCTCTTACTCCAAAATTACAATTTTCTTTAAATTTAAAATTATCTTCCGTGTTAAAAAAGCATTTTCCGTTTCCTCACCCACTCTTACTAGTGTTTAAGATTCTTGAACGTTAGAAAGTCCACTTATTGTAGAAACATACTAAGTCTGACGTAATTTCCTGTTCGTAGCATCGTTAATTCCATTAAATGTTCAGCTGTTTACTTGTTTGTTTGTTTATTTGTCTGTCTTCCTTGTTGTTCAATAAATATTCACCTCAATTTTAATTGGCTGATTCAGTGAGTTTTTATGTGTGATTTGAGTCACTATCTGTACGGACATGCGACTTCATATTATGAGACTGAAATAATTTGATTAAATATTCTAATATTTAATTCCTTCGAAAGAAGGTGGTGCCCTGAATAACACGTATTGAAGAGGCAAACGTTCATAATACGTGTTCCCCTACAACATCTCATACTTATGTAAATATTTACATATCCATACTGTTTTGCTAATTTGATATTTGCCCTTTTGAACTGTTAGTGCAGTTAATAAGTCACAAATACCATTAGTTTTTCTCCAGACCCGCTGTAACAAAATACATGCTGGAATGCATTCATATTTGCAGCAAACCAATCCTGGCTGCCAAAACACAGCATTTCACAAAGTTGTTGGCATAAAAAAAATGACAACCAATTATTTATTTTTAGTTTTTTACAACTTAAGCTTTTTTTTTTGGTCTTTCAAGATTCACACCCTGGTCATGGAGAGGATACTCTGACTGTATCCTCAGTCATGCAGTGGATTACGGGTCAAGCCCACCGACATCTGCTGTTGGCGGAGCGGCAGAAATTCTGGATCACTGTAAAGTTTAACTATAAATGCATGAATGATATGCCGCCTCACAGTGTTTGCTTTCCAACTGTCAGTGCTTGCACTGACACCATCACATTTCCAGTCACCCACATCAAAGACTATGAGTCCTTCAAAACACTGCTCCAAACTGCGATCAAGTATGGTGCAGGATTTGACAGAGTGTGATGGTGTCTGTGGTTCGTTACAACTGGAGAGAATTTATCAAAAGTAAACAACTTGAAGTGTAAGTTCACATTGATTTATAGTTATTGTAGTATACTTCTCACCCCAAGTACCCTCTCTGTCATTCGGTCTGCCCCAATGCAATTATGGAACTTTTAGATTTTTTACTATTTTTTTCATACTGCTCCTTTTTTTAAATTACAGTACAACTTAAAACCAACTGCTCCATATGTTTGTTGCTGGTTGTTTATTCAGCTGTAAAGAAATAGACTCGGTCATACTGTTAACTGAACTTATAATGCACTGTTACAAATGTTAAGGATGCGAAAGGATTTTCAGGATTCAAGTCTACCTCCTCTGAAATGTTTTTTGTTGTTGATGATGTATCTGTTCAAATCATCTGTGTTTTTGTGTATGTAAAATCAGATTTACTTAACTGCTGCTCTTGCACATTAAAATATTTCAGCTGACATGCAGGTGGCTTTGGCTCCTTTTTACAGAAATGGAAATGTATTTATTTAGCCTTTTGGTAGTGTTACAGTTTTTCCAATTTAACAAGATACAAAGAATAAAATCATGATATATTGTACCTAGTGTACCAGCTAAACCAGTGTAAGAAGAACGAAACCCACAAATGGCAACAAAATTTTAATTATCATCACTGACTTGGTACAACCCACACCATACTCACATGTTTGCAGGTATTGTATGGAATTAAATTTCAGTCAAAAAGGTTAAGCGTGATTTTCTGCAGCGCGCACGCGTATGATTCATTACACGAGTATTCATGAACCGCGCGTGTGGATCTCCAAACAGGCGCCTGTACATGAAGCTCTCATACGAGCGTGAAGGCGAACCAGGAGAGGCTGCGCGCGCGAAAGGAAAGTAATTATGACTGTTTGGAGGAGGAGACTAAGGCCCAGTGTGATCCTCATGTGATTGGTTATTTTATATCAGTCACCGCCCACCGAAAGAACCAGCACCAGCTTCCTGCTAGTGGTGGAAGAAGAATCAGACATAGAACCAGCTGCAGCTGCACATTTTTTTTTAATCGAAATTTCTGTACAATACAAAGCAACAACAAAACATTATTATAAAATCTGGAGCTCAAGCTCCCGTTGCAACTGTTGTGAGAAGAGGGAGAACCGTCACTCCAGGGTGGATGACAGGACCCTGTGCACGTCCCTCTCCCCAGCCAGAGTGCCTCCAAACAGGCTAAAGCAACTCTAAAATGAACGGGTCTGCTCTGGAACTCCAGGGACCGCCCTGGCGGGATTTTTACCCCGTTTGGGCTGCTATCTCCTGGGCATGGAGGCTGGATGTTCTCCCCCCCTGCTCTGGAGCTCGAGGGACCCATGAAAGCAGGTCTTGTG
>SSNP01000682.1:0-11164 GCA_006937955.1 Pachypanchax playfairii
CTCAGACTCTCAACATCATGTGCAACCTGTCTGAGTGTGGTGTCTACTTCAAGTTTCTTCAGGTCTCTGTGGACTGGGTCTCCTGGACCATCACTTTGTGGAGTTTTCTCTCATCTCTCCATCTGTGGAAGATACACATCCTCTCCTCACTGACAAATGCTGCACTGTCATCCAACTTGACTCCACCAGCCTTCCTCATCTCACCATCTTCATCCTCCTCCTCTGACCTGTTGGAACTCACCTCTCTACTGCCTCCAGAACCAGAAACCCCTGGACTTTTCCCTTCACTATACACATCCATTCTAATAAAGGTTTTACTTACTGTGTTCAATGGTTTGGAGTCTGATTTTCCTAATAATATGACACTCCTTCCCACTGACTCCTCCCCCTCTCCTCCCCCCACTGTAAACCTGTTGTTCATGTGAAATCCTTTCATAATAAAACTGTAATAAATGTTTCTGTGCTTTACCTGTTCCACATGCTGTGAGCACAATGAGGGTTTTTTCTTAGACGTCTGACTGGAACACTTTTTCATCCCATCTCTTACCACTTTTATCTCATTACATTTCTTGATTATTTTTCAATTTTCTTTTGTTTTATAAAAATTACATTTTTTTAAGTTTTTATCTTGGAACTTTTCAGTTTTGTTCAACTGATCTTATTTTGCTCTGTCCTATATGTAATGCTAATTTGCATAGCTTTATTCTTCCTTCTCATCTTAATGGACCTGTCACTCTGGAACTAAATCCATTTGAGCTCATAACAGGACAGGAGCGACTGGTCAGGTCAGTAACTGTGAAAGAGGAAACTACAGTGAACTTCTTCTGATCATGCTCAGAACATGCAATGAGTTTCAGGTTCATCTCAGTCAGTTACCCTCAATCAAACATCACCTTACAAATGACATCACATGTGGGCCAATGTTTATGATTTGGCTTGAGTTGGACTTCTTGAGATATATAATAAATCTGAATCTGTTTGTTGTAGAATAAAACAAGTTGAGCTGAATTCAGATTGATTGTATTAAATTTGTTTTATAATTGTATCTTCATAATGAACTACATTATACGTTCATGATTACATAAAAAATGTGAAATTCAGTAAAAGTAAATGTATATAGTTCTGTAAAATAATACATGTCTTTATTATCCTTTCACTGTGTTTTATTTTGATGTATTTATGATGGATGGATGGATGGATGGATGGATGGATGGATGGATGGATGGATGGATGGATGGATGGATGGATGGATGGATGGATGGATGGATGGATGGATGGATGGATGGATGGTTCTTTAATCTCACTAAGCTTGGAGATCCACGATATGGTACCGGCACTCTGTACCTTACCTGAATGTTCAGGTAAAAGCACATCCTGACTTCTATTTGTCCTTCTGCCTCTCAGAGCGTCTGCCTTTCTCCATCCGCGTCTTGTTGGAGTCTGCTGTCAGGAACTGTGATGAGTTTCTGGTAAAGAGCTCCGATGTGGAAAGTATTCTCAACTGGAATCAGACCCAGACCCAGACTGTGGAGGTACCGTTCAGACCAGCTCGTGTCATCCTTCAAGACTTCACGTACGTCTGCTGCACTTCATCACCATGTACCCCTGCAGCCTTTAGAAGAACTCCTGGTACTCTGCCAGTGAGAAACATTAGAATGAAAGATCAGGATGATCATGTGTTTGTTTCTGAAGAGCTGACAGGGTCTCCGGTTTGATCTAGAACATCTCAGTAAGAGTTCTAGATAACTTACCACAGAACAAGGTGGTGTTACTGCAGGCCTCAGAAGGCCTTGTGTTTATCATCATCCCTCCAAGCGTCTGCAGAACCTCCTACACCTCCTCTGCAGGACTGATGCACATATAAAGGTGTAGTAAACATGCTCAGGGTTTGTGACATCACCCTTCAGTCTCTGACATGAAGAATACCAACATGGCGGCTTTATTATTCTGTGTCTCGTTTTGTTTGTTTGTTTGTTTTTGGCTCGTAACTAGTAGAACAACGAATAAAAGCTACTAAACTGATTAGGACAAAAAATGAAACTTCCATCCACTGAAATAGAAACGAGCATCACCCAATCAAGGAGTGGATTAGGAAATGGGAATGATGAAAGACAGACAAGAAAAACTGAACTTGGCTGGCTGAACTACCAAGACTGTATATACACACACGTCAGAAGACCTACAGGAGGTGGAACAAGAGAGTTAATTGTCAGGAAAGATGATGTGGTCTCCAGTCTTCTAAAAAAAGACAAAATAGATGATTTTGAGTTCATATTTTGTCTCATGTGTTCTGAAGAGTTTCTGGATGGTAACATGACTATTAAATAATTGTATGATCAAAGTCATTACAAGCTCCTCTGGATCTATTTATGTACAAGAACAAAAGATGTCACTAATTCTGACCTTACTGATGTTATAGATGAACCTCTTTCATTAAACACATCCAGCACTACTGAGTCAGCTGTACATCCAACCTCATCCAGCTCATCAGCAGCCACCTACACTCATGTGACCAGACCATTTTCCTCCACTGATCCTTTAACTAGCAGCCCAGCAGCCCTTGTTTCATCATGTGACCCAGTCACCGGACAGGTTGCTGTTCAGTATTCAGTGTGAGAGTGTGGCTGTATCCAAGTTCAGGGTCTGCATCCTTCAAAGGTGTTATTTGAAGGATGTAACATCACAGTGCTGAGACAAAGCGTGTCCAGATTCAAAGGATCCTTCAAATGCACCCTACAAGTGTGTCCTCCTTTTCCCAAAATTTTAAGGATGGGTCTGATGGATCTTTTCACTTTCTACCTATCCCACAATTCTTTGTTGGCAATTTAGCAAAAGGTTTAAACCAATGACGGATGAAGTGAGAGGTAGAACAGAAGTAGAGCAGTTTGGATCCAGATGTAAGTTTTATAAAAGCTAGTCTTCACCTCCGCCTATCGTTGAGAACGGTTTCCTTCTTCCAGCTGCTCTCTTATCTTTTTCTCCCCCACTGTGCCTGCTTCTCTTCTGTCTGTGTCTCTGTACTAGCTGCTGCAAACTGAAATAAAAAAAAACTGATCTGGTTTCGTGGTCACTCAACGCATTGGACAAAGTTTCAAACTTAAGGCTGAAATAGGGGGAGCCGTCATGCCCAGAGTCGACCCTTCCAGCTGGGTTTACCATGGATTCCTGGGGTGAGTGGAAGATGGTATGCCTGTCAGTTCTGGCTGTCGAAGATGTGGAGGATGTGTACATATTTGGATTATTGATCGTGGGGTACCAGCTGATCGGCGTTGGTGGTTACCTGATGTATCTACAAATTCTGAAGTTATGGATCAGATGGGCTGCATCTGGCAACACTTGGACTAAAAGATTCAGAGACTTGGATTGCAAACTGGATGCAGTCTCGGAGCAGTACCGCGACCAGCTGGCTGTGATTCGCGAACGGGACTGGGAGGTCCAGGAACAAGACCGCAAGCTGTCCTGGAGCTGAACCATAAACTGGGTGCGATGTTGGATCTTACTGAAAGGATTGGCACCACCTTGGAGAAGTTGCAGTTTCGGCTCTGAGTGGAGAAGTGATTAATTGATTATTGGCTGTGGTACTATGCAATTTGGCTTTGACCCCTTCCACAACAGTGCACCATGTGGACAATAAGAAGCTGTTGAATTCTTCAGCTTCGCTCTAATCTTTGTTATCTCATGTTCGGCTGGCATCAAGGCCGATGCACTAAAGTCCCCCTGGAGCAGCGAGTGCTGAGGCATACAGCCCCCTCCTCCCTGTGTCCACTGGGTGCCAACAGACTGTGGAGAGACATAACATCTGCGTTGTCCCAGAGACGGTGTCCATGATAACTCTCTACACACACTGATTGCACTCACATCCTTATTAAAAGTTCTCAACATGTCTCATGAGTTGTTCTCCGCTAAGGGTGTTTTTTTTTTATCTTAAACAGCACCACTAGAGGGCGCTGCGTGGGAGGAATTTTTTTCTGCTCTCTATCCTCATGTCATCACTTTGTTTTCTGGTTTCTGTATATAAGTTTATACGTATATATATATGTATATGTATCTTATACTCTCATCTGGCGCCCTCAGTGGCTGCCTCGGAGAGTGAGAGAGAAAATATGTCTCCAAAGTACATTTCGTTGTAGTTGTTCTCTGTACTTGTATAATGACAATAAATATCTTCATTCATTCAACTAGTGGTACAAAAAGTAAATTATTCCAGTGGTGGTTTAGTTTTTACTTTAGTTTTAGGATTAAGTATGTTTTTATTGTGTTTACATCTCCAAAAAAATCCCATTCGCACCTCCTGTGTAAGGATATCCTTACACACACAGGTAAGTTTTTGTTAGTGATTTAAGTTTTTTCAAATATGTTTTAGGGATGAAAGAGCAGACTGACACATTTATCAAGCTCTGGAGCAAAGACCTGTGCCACTGGTGGAGGTACAAGTATAAGGGTATTTTATAAATCCTATTCTCAGGCAGCCTGCTGCGAGGAAGAGGAGAAAAGACATGGAGGAAGAGCTCTTAGACCTCATCAGGGAGGACATCTGAAGAAAGGAGAGCGGGGGTGATGGACAGACTTTTTTCAATTCTTGAAAGATTAATACTAAAAATGTACGTGTTGTTACGTTTTTGGTATTGTTGTTACGTTATAAAGAATTACTTCTTCTGAATAAATTCATCCATCTTCTGAACATGCTTCTTCCTGTTCAGGGTTGCAGGGAGCTGGTACCTACCTCCAGCGGTCTTTGGGTGAGAGGTGAGGGACATCTTGGACAGTTCACCAGCCCATTGAAGGGCCGCACATAGAAAAACAACCATTCACNACAATAAATATCTTCATTCATTCAACTAGTGGTACAAAAAGTTAATTATTCCAGTGGTGGTTTAGTTTTTACTTTAGTTTTAGGATTAAGTATGTTTTTATTGTGTTTACATCTCCAAAAAAATCCCGTTCGCACCTCCTGTGTAAGTATATCCTTACACACACAGGTAAGTTTTTGTTAGTGATTTAAGTTTTTTCAAATATGTTTTAAGAATGAAAGAGCAGACTGACACCTTTATCTGGAGCAAAGACCTGTGCCACTGGTGGAGGTACAAGTATAAGGGTATTTTATAAATCCTATTCTCAGGCAGCCTGCTGCGAGGAAGAGGAGAAAAGACATGGAGGAAGAGCTCTTAGACCTCATCAGGGAGGACATCTGAAGAAAGAAGAGCGGGGGTGATGGACAGACTTTTTTTCAATTCTTGAAAGATTAATACTAAAAATGTACGTGTTGTTAAGTTTTTGGTATTGTTGTTAAGTTATAAAGAATTACTTCTTCTGAATAAATTCATCCATCTTCTGAACATGCTTCTTCCTGTTCAGGGTTGCAGGGTGCTGGTACCTACCTCCAGCGGTCTTTGGGTGAGAGGTGAGGGACATCTTGGACAGTTCACCAGCCCATTGAAGGGCCGCACATAGAAAAACAACCATTCACACATACACTCACATCTAAGGACAATTTGGGTCTGTGTATTTCGGGGCCATTGGATTTTCGTTTCAAAATTAAAGTGCAGAAAAACGGAAAACCACTTATATTTTGTTATCTATCACAAATTGGTTCACAAAAACATGGAAAACTCCCCGTATTCTGTTTTTCATCTCTAAATAAGAAAAACAGAAAATGACTTTTTCACTGATTTTACCTAAATTGCTCTAAGATGGAAATCGGAAAACACAAAATGACCCTCATGCGTGTGTCGTCTGCAGGTGGGTTTCACGATGCGGAATCGCCGCATCATCAAACCGGAAGTTGCTCAATGGTAAACACTGTGATGAAGAAATGTCCGAAACCACTAAACTCCTCAAAATGCGTTAGATGCAAAGGCACATGGAAGGACTTTTTCGGCTGGATTATAAAAATCAAAAAGCTGACAAGGCAGCAAACACTTACAGCAACAGGGGATTTTCAACAAGGAACACTGAAGAGGCAACACACGGCAGGGAAGGAAAGTTAGGTTAGGTTAAGTTAACACTCAGACACCAGACAGCAAACTGACTCCACCTTATATACACAGAGAACAACTAAGGAAACAATTAACATAACGCAGGAAACCTGGAGAAAAGGGAGAGGAAAACGAGCTGCACCTGACACACAAGGAGAACAGGCAGCACAGAATCACAGTAAACATAAACACAGAAGACCAGAAAACACTGAGGAACTGGGGAGAAAGAACAAGAAACACTAAGAAACTTAGAACCCTGACACTGTCCCTTCGTGGTATACTGTTGTTGATCAAAGCAAAAGCTAAATTTGGATTAGCTCGTGTAATATCTGTGACTCAGCCTCATCAGGCTGCGCGCGCGATCGCTGCAGATGATTATCTGCACTAAAGCATGTTTCAGAGGTGTCCATGGACGGAATTTTGATTTCAGAGGTGGGGGGGATAGAAGTGATTTTCATAAAACTAATCTTTCAGCTTACTGTGTCCTCCATTGTTTCTTTTAGTTTTCTATTGCTACTTTTAAGCCCATTTTTTTTTTTAAATTTACATGGTATTTTTACCTTTTTGATAATAATAATACATTTTATTTATCAGCACTTACACTAAAGGAATACATGATTCAAGATTATTGTGAGCTTTTTTACACGATGAGGCTATAAAGGTGGACATGCTGCTTTATGGACCCAGTGAAGGTGTTGAAGGACGGCTGGAACACATTTCTTTGAGTAACTTACAGTTTGACTTCTAAAAAAGTCTCTTATGTCGCCTTTTTTTCTCTTTGACATCATAAACCCAAACGACAGTTGCACAGCACTCCTGACCGCAGGTTAGCTTGCCACCACACCGGTCTGTCTGTCTGCAGTGTGCAAACAGGCAAGGGGGAGTGACAGCAGAAACAGCCAATCACACAAGAGGAACTGGTAGGCGGGCTAAACTAGGGGAGACGGGCTTCAGTTTGAGCGGCCGTTTTCTGCTTGGTCCTAGTGCTCAACCCATCTCTGTTTAATGTAGCGAAACATTGTTTTTGGACAGTTGCAGAGTACAGGGGACCAAAACGGCCTTTTAAAAAAGTGCAGGGGACATGTCCCCTGTGTCCCCCCCTAAAACTACGTCCATGGAGGTGTCCAAGGTATAAATCAAAGTATCTCAGCATAAAGAGAAAACTCTTCAGTAATGTGTTAAAAACATGTTTTTACACAATCACAAACACTAAAATGAACTCTGATAACGATCGTATACACTTCCTTTTCAAACTCACTCACTACTGAGCGGAGGTGTGGCCGAGACGCTGCTTATTCCATAATGAGATGTTATTAGAAGTTTATACAGTATTCATGTTTATAGTGAGTGTGTCCTATTAATTATTGAATCATATTTTTATGATCCATTCCTGATATTTTCTATATAAAAGCGCTCTAGGTCCTTATTGGCCATTGTTGGGTCCAAACATTTGCCTGTCGCTCTGAAAATGCAAAAAAAAAAATACAAATAACTTCATATTTGGTGTTCCTGTTCCTGTCAGAATTTATTTAATAGATAAAATGTATTTATGGTAAAATATAGAAACAAAAATAAACAATAAATCTGTTTATTGAAGTCAAGACTGTGAGACTGCACATGTGTGTAGCACATCTCAACAGGTAGCATATTTCAACAAAACACCAGCTGGAGCGACGGCTGTCTGAGACACGGCTGTGGAAACATTATTTAGTTCTGCTTTAAGTTCTGTAGTGAAACAATCAATCCTCTCCAGGTGTTTCAGAACAAACAGCAGAACCAGTTAACAGGTTTGATCAGTCTGGAACTTTACAGAGAGTTTGTAGTTGATGTGAACTCAACCCTGATGTTTACAGATGTTACTGACAGAAACGTTAGTCAAATACACATTTAACACATATCCAAAGTCAAAAACAGAAAAATGCACCTGAACTAACATGTAAACAGATCAGAAACTTCAGTTTCAGTCTTTCACTTTACTTGATTGACTCCGATTTGATTTTCTCTTACCTACTTCCTTTTTTCCAACCTGGATGATGGAAATATGTAATCATGTAATTTTTTTGTGTGTGATTCTCTTCTAGAGAAGATTAGACTGTAGTTAAAGGCAGAGATGAGGAATATAGAGAATGATTGTGTAAATATAAAATATACTACGGACTACGTCTCCCGGCTGGCCAGGGAACGCCTTGGGATCCCCCCGGATGAGCTGGCGGTTGTGGCCGGGGAGAGGGAAGTCTGGGCTGCCCTGCTTAGACAGCTGCCCCCGCGACCCGACCTCGGATAAGCGGAAGAAGACGGTACGGTACGGTAAAATATACTGGATCAGAGATTTATGCTGGATGTATGAATGTACATACAAGCTTTTTCTCATATGGACAATAAGGAAATCCGAACATTAGCCGGGGAAACTGAACTCTGGTAAAGGGAAAAAAGAGAATCAAATGCATTTCCATGTAAATGTTGTTCAAAAAGTTAAAAAAAAAAAAAGAACAAAAACTGATAACAGGTGCGTTGAAATAAAAACAAGTAGAGTGACTGAATTAATCGTTCTCTAGTGAGAAGAGGATAAAACACAACATTATTTAAGGGACAGCTCATGTTTTATTTAAATACATTTAGTGGTTTTTATTTTTACTATCCCTGCTTTTATTTTAAAATTACGTGAGTGAAGTGTCTTTATTTTGGAGGTTTAGTGGAGTTTGGTTGTATCTAATTCTCAGAACAGAGGAGGAATGTTAAAAGCACATCAGGGTTAAAAACAGTCAAACTTTTATCTCCACAGTGAATCACTCCCACCTGAAGAATGAGGCTTTGCAGCATGTTGTTACTCACCTGGTCTGCAGGTAACCTGCCTGCAAGGATTCTTTAGAAGTCACATGATTAATGAGAAAAACATGATGGATGAAAAACTTCTTTGTTTCTTGCAGTCACATTTCTGCCTTGTAGCTCATCTAAAACAGTTTTACATGTAACCCCGCCCACTATCTCTGTCATGGTGCCCACCGGGGGTGTTTGTTCGAACCTCAAAGGCGACCCAACTCCAAACACACACGGGGGGAAACAGTGATTAGTGAAAGTGAATTTATTATTGCTAGTACACAAGACAACAGTACAAGGTAGTGTAATGTGCACGATGAAAACAGGACTGGAACTGAGGCGGGGAAGAGACTCGATCCTGGGGGGAGAGACTCGTTAGACACAAGTAATACGACCCGCTGCAGTGTGCGGGGAAAGTGCAACTACACTCACTGTGAAGCTGAGGCTGTAGTTGCATGAGGTGGATCAGGGGCGGACTTACCATTAGGCAAAACTAGGCGGTTGCCTAGGGCCCCAAGTTACCTGAGGGCCCCATAAAACTAATTAATTATACAGTTATTACTTATTTCCGCTCATTGATTACGTTTTTTATTTAAATCCTTTCGCTAAAATGCCAGCACTGCAGAATGCTTATTGTATTATGTGTGTGTGTCTCGGGGCCCCCCCTTCAGTCTACAGCACAATGGAACAGTCCATCTCACTGCCCATGAGAAATAAGCAGCATCCAGGAAGCCGCAGACAGGTGAGACAGTGAGAGACGAGACGTGGTGAGAAAAGTAGAGACGAGAAAAGTTAGAGAAGATGAAAAGAAGTTACTCCAGCGGGGCTGAAAAGAGGAGGAAAAAAGAGGAAAGCAGAAAACTTCTATCGAAGTTACCGAAAATGACAAACTTCTTGACGGCTGTAGCGGCTAGCAGCAGCAGCAACAACACCTAATGAGGGTCTGTCATGTGGAGATCAGCAACTAGTGAGTATCAATATCTAAACTGTCGACCCCCCCCCCACACACACACACACACACACATTTATTAATAAGTATTTCTTATGCCATTTAAGAGTGCTTCAGCTGCTAGCACTAGCACCAGCAGCAGCCCACAACCGGCAGCAGCAGATGCACAACTCGACAGTTTGAGTATGAAGGAAGAGGGCAAACTCAGTCATCTGCAGAAGAGACTTACAAAAGAGAGTTTTTCTTGCCTCTCATTGATACAGCTCTTATTACATTAAAGGAGAGATTTTCACACATGGAAACCTTCAATGAGCTGTATGGATTCCTCTATTCTGCTGATGTCATGAGAAGCACTGAGAAGGAGGGGAAGCTGGATGAATGCTGCCACAGACTGGAGGAGAGAATGGCTGATGTTGATGCAGAGGACCTGAAACTCTAGGTAAAGGGTGCAGCTAGGTCCTTCCCCACACATATCTCATTACCATCTGAGATGCTTGATTATATCTATAAGGAGAATCTGCTAGACCTTTATCCAAACATGAGCATAGCTCTCAGACTTCTCACTCTCCCTGTGACAGTAGCTTCAGGTGAGAGAAGTTTCTCGAAGCTGAAGATCATTAAAACATATCTAAGGTCAACAATGTCACAGGAGAGGTTGTCTGCACTCGTTGTTCTCTCCATTGAGCAGGAAGTCAGGAAGTCAGTGGATATGGATCTCCTTATTGCAAGATTTGCTGAGGCAAAAGCTCGAAAAATAAGATTTTAAGGACAAAGGGAGAAAAACTCTCTTTACTCATATTCTTCTCACCTTTTCTTATCTTCAGAAGACAAGAAAAAGTGAGAGGAATATGAGTAAAAGGGACAGAAGAAGAGACAAAGAAGAAAAATACAAAATGAAATGACAACAAAAGGACAGGAAGAGAAAAAAAGGGCAACATGAGTAAAAGATAACAGAAGAAGAAAAGACCAAAGTGAGAGGAACACTAAGACAGAGACAAAGAAGAAGGAAAAGGAAGATGAGTTAAAGGGATAGAGAGAGCAGGAAGAGAAGAAGAGAGGGCCAAAAGATAAAACAAATAGTGCAGGTGTATTTTGTTAAAATGTTTATCTGTATAATTGACCTGTTTTGTGTGTTCTCATTTCAGCACCGTAACACTGAGAACAGCCTCAACCGGCTTGCTGCAGCTGCCCAAATTTGAGCTGTAAAAAGGTAAATCATCTGTGTGTGTTGCTATGTCAAAGGGCCCCATGCTTGCCTTCGCCTGGGGCCCCAGATTTCCTAAATCCGCCCCGGGACGGGACGTGGTGCTGTCTCCACAGACGAGACTGTGGCAGGGGTGACAGCAGCGTGCTGACCGGGAAGGTGTGGATCCAGAGGAGACCAGAGACAGACAGAGAACCAGGGAGAGAGAACGCCGTGGAG
>SSNP01000683.1:0-11153 GCA_006937955.1 Pachypanchax playfairii
CGGGCTTGAACAATGAACAGTGGCAAGGAGCCATCCCCATCTCTGCCTGAATAAAAAAAAAAAAAAGACTCTTTTTAATTTTTCTCTTTACTAATTGAAGTCAGGAGAAAAATGGGGCGACAGGGAGTTTTAATCTTTCCTCAGATCTATGTGATAATTCTTCTCAGGATTATAGCCTGAAGGCTTTAAGCCAGTATCATTAGAAAGTGTCCAACGGTCATCTAAAGACTGACTGAGCTCTTTTTTTTTCACATCTTTTCTTTTTGTCATGCAGCATCAGTTTAGAGCTTTAAAACTTTACTGTGAGATATTATATTTATACAATCAAATAGAAGAACTTTAGGATCAGATTAAAAACAATATCTCTGCAAGATCTGAACATTATTACAATAGGAGTAAAAGGGAATATTAACTGTACATTACATGTATTTAATCACTAATTACTAAATTATTTCAATCAATTGGCCTTTTTGGTCAGAATCTACAAACTTTTTCCTGCATGTTTTCAGTCTGTTAGGTTGGTCAAAGATTTCTGAATATTTCACTCTCCGTTCACGTCCTTTTTATGATGTGAATTTATTCATGTTCAAGTAAAATCTTCTGGGATACATTTGAAAAATCAACCCAAATGATGTCATTTTTATTAGATAAATGATTGATTTTTTTCTTGTTTTATTGATCAGTCAGCTACTTTTTTAAGGATTTGAATCTGTTAATAGAAGCTGAGTCTCATCAAGGTGGAATGTGGCCTGAGCTCTGATTAGTTTAGATTTATTCTAAATTAAAGTAGTGCGCTACTGATCCATCCATCCCTGGCTTCAGAAAGAAAACTGTTATATTTTTCTTGGGCATATTTTTCTGCTTCAGGGGAAAAATCAGAGATATATTTATTGCTCTAAAGGTGGTCTGAAGGGATGAAAATGCAAATATCTGCAGCATTTATTCCTCCTTGCAGAAAAACAGCAGCAAGTGAAACCATGTGCACATTTTACTGAAAGTGTACACATTTATCAGATTTTACAACTTTATTCTCTTTTCTGCTGACCTGTATGCTTCTTTCCACTCATTTCTTGATATTGTATAGCTCTTCAAAAACATGTAATGCTGATGTCAGCCTTTTCTGCCGTTCTCAACATGTACAAATCAATTCTGGACAGAGTTTAAACCAGTTTGTTTGCAGATTTTCCTGTTTAGGATTGTCATTTTATTTGTGCTGGATTTTTAAAATTTTGCACTTTGAGTACTTTAAATATTGATGTACAACAATGTTGATACAAGCAATTAGTTAAGCGCTTAGCAATCATCTGACTGTATGTTTGTATTAGGATTTAATTTCTTTGTTGCGTCTGAAATTTCTTCAAGTTTTTATATATTTTTTTGGGCTTTTTGCGACTGAAATAATTACCTCATATTTTATTCGTAAACAAAGTTATTTCAGATTTCCTTAAAAAGTTTTAATCTCACACAGTTATTTACAGTTTGAGGAGGGATTGAAGCTTCCAAAGGCAGTTTATTATTGAAGGTATAATATGAAGATGCCAAAATTGTCTCATGGATGAATGACCTTATCTAACTGAGGGAATGAGGCTCTGATCTTTTCTCTGCATACACTAAATTAAATTTTCATCCCTTATCTCTTGAATATCTATTACAGTTTGGCGTTATAAAGTGCTTTTCGTTCCCTTGCTCAATAAATGATTATCAGCTGCCCAGATATTGCTTCATTTTTTATTTTTGGAGCAGTATAATGCCAATTTCCTTGAATCAATCTGAACTGAAGGAGAACCGAGCCTCCAAACTTTTCCAAGCCTTGCACTCTGGCCTGCCTCCGAAACTTTAAAGTGGTATTTTAGCTTGTTGAATTTCATGGTCTTGGTATGAAAAGAAAATAGATTGTGATGAATGTGAAGGTAATAAAAGTAATATTTTTCTACTAACGGGTTTTGTGTGTGTCTCTTTTGGTTGTTGTTGTTTATTTTCCACCAAACTCTTCTTCTCCTCTCCATCTTCACACTCATTCCTTCAATCTCGTGACGTTTGTTTTCACAAGCAAATAAAAAAAAGAGCACCGATGCTTATCACATAATGAAACTTCATGAAGGTAATCCCGCTGAAAAGTTGGCTCACGCTGGCATTATGTTTGTTTGATAGACTCAACAGAACATGATAGTTTATAGGAGATTGCGTGTTAGATTTTTTTAGAGGATTTAAAGAAATTCACTTTGTTTTTGGCGTGATTTCCAACTACAGATGTAACGTTTGTGTTGACATCAATACAGATGGAGAGATGTTATCACAGCTTGATGTAGAGTCATGAGTAGCAGCTGGATGGTGGAGATTAATACTGCTCTTATTTTCTTTCTGTCTCTGTAACAGATCGGAAGGCTACAGATTTGGGAAACGATCCTGCTTTCAATCACAAGCAGCACATCAATGGAGGTGAGGTCTTCTCATTTTAGCCTGAGGCTGTACTGGCTGTCTCACCCAGAGACTAGTGAAATCACAGACATGCCTATGGCTTTTCCTTTCACCTGCTATTCAACAAGAAACAAGCCTGTGGCAACAGTGACAGACAGTCGTTGGAGTGTGTACGTGTGCTCATGCTAGAAGGTTTATACAGAGAAGTGTATTAAAAAGTGTATTTCTGTAAATTCCCTTCCTCCTTTTTTTATGTTTTGTGGCAAACAAAGTGAGACAGACAGATTACATTGTGGGCACCTAAAAGAAACATCTGTAACAATCAGTAACAAACATTTTGTGGGATTGTTGCTGTTTCTGATGTGTTTCAGCTCTGTGAAGAAAAAAAAAGAACTACTCAGTCTTTGCTTTGCTAAATATGTCTGTTTACAGTCTCTTTGTTTTTTATGTTTGTGCATAACTTTCACTGTGTTCTTTCCCTAAAACCTTTGAAAAGACTGGATTTACATAAATGCCATATCCAAAAAGTAAAAACACTTCATTTTAATAAATGTAGTACACCAAAATATTATCTCTGCAGGATTACATTTCATTGTGTCTGCAGTGCTCTCTGGATAGGCAACAACTGCAGCTGCTTCTAAAACAATTTGTAATCAATCAATAAATTAATGAAATGATCTGAAGTGATATGTTCTTGAAGTGGGTATCAGTCTGGTTCCAAATTTATAAGTAAAGGAGCTTCTTATGAAACAATTTATCATATTTAGTTCGAGGGCTGCACAGTGCTGCAGTGGCACTGCTGCTTTGCAGCAAGAAGGTCCTGGATTTGAAATCAGCTGTTCTGCATGGAGTTTGCATGTTCTTCCTGTTCATACGTGGGTTTTCTCCTGAGACTTCCTCACATAGAGCAAAACTATGTATGATATGTTGATCGGCAGCTCTAAATACTGTGAGTGGTTGTTTGTCTCTACATGGCTCTGTGATGGACTGGTGACCTGTCCAGGTGTAACTCCGCCTCTCATCAGCTCACTGTGATCCTGAACAGGAATAAGCAGCAACAGAAAATTACTGATTGACTGATGTTGTAGTTCATCTGAAAAAACACATGAAATGGTGTCAAAACGACAGAAGAAGACACAGTTAGTTGTGAGTTGTTGGTTAATGTTTTTAAGGTATATATTTTAAACCTATTGACATACATCAAAGACTTACAGGTAATTTTCTGATTGGAACAACTGTAGGTCTTTACTCACAGTGAAATGTCCCAACATGGCGTCTCTCAGGTTAGTCTCAGGTCACATGGGGTCAGCACAGTGCACCCAAACCCATTCATGTTACAGCATGATGTTATTTTAGTACCTTTGATGGTGCTGTACATATTGTATCTGTGTGAGTTTCTGATCATGTGATCATTCTGAAACCTAAATGTTTATATGAGACTCTTCCTCACTCCACCAGGAATCCGTTACTTTGCTCTTTTACTTTGAGATAAACATGGAAGCAGTTAAGTATCTAATTACTAAAGTCTGATGGTATTATAGTACTTCCTGTCCTCCTCCCATAATGTCAGGCCTTCTCTCTAACAATATGACAGACACACACATCATTCAAGCCACAGCTTTTAAATTTAGCCCATCTTTGTCCTCGATATATTTTCTGGATACATTTTCCCAGCTCGTTGCTGGGAGACCAAAAATATATCCAGGAAAACTGCAGCACTATGTTTATGTACTTTTCCCCTGTTCAAAGCTTTACCCCAGTCGTGAACACAACACACTCTGCTGTCAGTGTGCAAATACTATAAATGGAACCTTTTTTTGTTGAATTTAAACTTGTTTTTTTTATTTGTTTTAGATTTAATTATCTTAACAATTAATTTTAAAGCATCCTAATATTTCACATCATTGATTTAGTACATGATCAAACAGTCAGTTGTCTCTAAGATATTTTTTTGATTCAGTTTAGTCTGATAATACAGATGTTTAAATATCTTTATTGTAAAATATAATTTGAGTTTGGAGTCTAGGCTCTGATCCTGTCATGCAGCGTGTCATGCAGGTTGGGGGTGATGGAGGGCTGAGGAGGAGTGGCAGCAGGTTGTGGTGGCAACATGGCTGCAGACATGAGGGAGGCAGGAAGTTTTGCAGCCTAAATTGAACATTTTTCTTGATGGATTATGTTGAACGTGATTGCGATCTAATATTGACTGTCTTGTTTGAGGTTGAAGAAGTTTTCACGACATTATGCCGATTAATTTAATCTCTCAGATTTGTTGTATTATTAACAAACTATATGTGTCTGATTAGGTGTTTTATTGACAATGAATGTTATACAATGATGTTTGCTGCTTTATTGTCCCACAAATTGTCAACCAATGATTTTCTGCAAACTTTTAATTATGTTCAGCCACTGCATCACTGCAGGGTTAATGCAGTGATAAAATCAAGTTATGAACCATCATCTCTATTAACATTTATCACCTTGAGATTTCTTTCTCATGTATCCACATGTTTGTTTCTGTGTCTTCACAGGCTGGCCGTTTTTCTTCTCCACCCCATCCTCTGATTTGGACCCCCCCTCTGTCACCCTGGTGTCAGAAAAAGACAAGGACAATGCCTGGCTGTACACGCTGGACCCCATCCTCCTCACCATCATTGTGATGAGCTCGTTAGGCGTCCTGCTGGGAGCAGTTTGCGCCGGATTGCTCCTCTACTGCACATGCTCCTACAGCGGGCTTTCTTCACGCTCCTCCACGACACTGGAGAACTACAACTTTGAGCTCTACGATGGAATCAAGCACAAAGTGAAGATAAACCAGCAGAGGTGCTGCTCAGAGGCATGAGGAGTGATGAGAAAAGGTCTATCTTTTGACCAGATTTTTTTTTTTTTAGTTTGGACATGAAAAAGAATCTAAAATGTCTACCTACCTAACATCCTCCCTCGGTCTGATGTCTAATGGGGTAACTCTCAACCAATAGCTCCCTCCACTGTTTATGTGCCAAGGGGAACTTGTGATCTTGATCTCCCTACCTTACATGCTTTGAGGCTGAAACCGAGGGAACGTCTGACTCCAGTCTCCCCGAACTACAGTTCTACTTCTCCTCTGCCTGCAGGAGAAACTCTGCTCGATCCTAAAAGCCTGTGAATGAAGGAATGAATAAAAGAATATATTTGAACTAAAGTACCACAGAATATAACCCACAAACCACTGGAAAGAAGTTGCAAAGGAGATGGACTACATCACCTAAGGCAATCTGAACATTTAGACCACAAATGACAGCACAGTCTGGGTGTATGGTTAATATACTGGTAATGGAATAAGAGACAGAACTTTAAATGAAGTCACTGGTAAATTCCAGAAATAAACAGCATTAGATTTCTGTCCTCGCCAGGGAAAAAATCCTGGTTTTATCTTCTAATTGAAGACTTCTCCACCAGTGGTGCATTTATGTGGGTACTTCTGACTCAAATCAACACATATCAAGTGAATGCCTATCCTTCTAAATAGTTTAAAAAAAGATTTTGAACCACGCCACTCAAAGGAATCTAGATTTCTAACAGTGAAGAAGAGGATGACTAAGGACATTTTCTTTTTTTTTGTTTGTTTTGGAAGTTTTGAATATGAGTTTTGTGAGTTTTAAACGTCCATTAGCCTGCCATGTGGCGCACGCTAGCTCCTTTGTCTGCCTTCAGTCTGCGCTTTGTGAAACCAGTGGCATAGAAAAGTAACGGTGACTGTTTTTGTTCTGTTTTAGACTTGTGTCCATTTGGATAAAAAGGTCAAGAAAAGTCGGCTTCAGTTTGTAGCAGCCTTGTAGAGTTCTTATGCCATTTTTAGACTTTTTTCTTTTAGAATTTTGTTGGACTCCATCATCTTAGCGGTTAATTTAATCCTTTTTTTCTGTTCTATATTTCCCATTACAGATTATCAGACTTTAAAAACAGTAGGGGAAGTAAAGCAAAAGACAGAAAATCAGATGTTTATCAAAATCTAACATGCTGTTATGGAGTTGTGCTTTAGATTCAGTATTCTAGAGTTTGGTTTTTTGGTATATATCTATATTTTTTTGCTTTTCAGACTTTATGATGCCCAAATGATGGACAGACACTGTGTAAGCAAAATGTCAGTGATTATTTTATTGCAACCTATGGATTGCCAAAGAGTTGTGTATGTGCTCAGTGGGTCTGAATAAGTCTTACAAGATGCATGATGGGGTCAGAGTTATGAACCAACATGTTGGTAATCCATCACTCGTAATCCCAGCTGTTGAAAAAAGAGCATGTTCAAAAAGCAAAAGAATGCGTGAAAGAGGGGAATGGGAATCGCACCGTTGACTTCTTTGGACACACAATCGAGCCTTAAGCAAACTACAGTATACGCTGTATCGGAGGACAGCCATTAAGGAGGCCAGTGCTGCTAGAGACTGATAATCAGAGAGAGACACACACCTTCATTCACACAAACACACACATCAATATAGTTCTATGTATGTAGGGGTCCATAACTGACTTTTTGCATTACTCAGAACTGCACCTTAAAACTGAAGCCCATTTCAAAAGGGCTCTAGTCTCAGTCCTAAAACCATCATTTAGACTTTTAGTGTCCTTTATTTTGGTCCCTCCCTTTTGGTTCTTACTCACCTCATAATTACTCTTCAGTTTTCCATTACCACAAATATAGGCCCACAAAGACAAGAGGAGGACAGAAGAAACAACAAAAATATAATGGTTATGTTTACTGGCAGAATGAAATCCCAAAATTGAGTTTCTGTTCAATATAATTAGTTAAAGAGGTGAAAATTATAGTAATCAAAAAGCTTGAAAGAAAAAAAAAGACCTTAACTTGTAAAAAAGCTGCAAATGGTCGTCTGTAATTGGAAACAAGTAGATCAAAATAATTCTGTATGCATTTCATGGATGTTGATGGGTCTAGTTGCAGTAAAAATCATATTGTTCTGGTTGTTTCCACCATTAACGTTGTAAATAGTAAACATTATGACCCAGGATCAAACTGAGGGTGAGGAGTCGTATGAAAGATGCTACATTTAGCTAATATCACTGTGAAGACAGTATTGAAGACTTTAATTATACACGCTGATGTTCGAAGTCAACCTGTCAGGTATGTGCTGCTTTTAATTCCACCCAACAACAACTCTGGATTAACAGCAAAATCACAAACATTGGGAAACATTTGATTTCAGGTGAAAGGTTTAGATACTTGGTTGGTGTCGCTTTGTTATTTCATGATGCTGCAGTCAGCTGATTGAGTGGTTCTGGTTAGAGTCAGTGTTATGACCTTGAATTCAAGACTGAAGCAGTTGTATTTGACATTTTTCTTTTGTTGTCTCCTGTCTCATTCTGTCTCATTTGTCTCATTCTGTTAGAAATTATATAATTAAATTATCACTTTAATTTCACTACGAATTCCTTCCTATAAGTTCATACCTGTGGTTGAGTTGTTCAGCAAAAACATGATTATTTAATCATTATTTAATGAAATTTGACTTCAGTCCCAGTAATGTTCTTGTTTTACTTGTAGTCAGTTTATTTCTTTACAATTTAAATAACATTTTGGTCCAATTTATGGCAGTAAAAGCCCAGTCAAGATGTTTTGGAGCCAGTTTCCTGTTTTATTCACTTGAAAAACCCTTAAAATGCAAAAAAAATAAATAAATAAAATAATAAAAAAATTAAAAAATGGAAGAAAGAAAGGCAAACAATAAAAAAATGTTACATTATACAGAAGCACTTCATAGAAATCAGATGAGGTGTATTTTAAGTTCTACGATCATTGCTGGACCATTTGATTATATAAATAGAGGTTAATTGATGTATTTAAACATACAGCTGATCGACTCTCCTATTATCAGTGTCATTTTTACTTGCTAAATTAGGCTTTTATTGTGTTAAATGACACAGAAAAGGGTTATGGTGAAAATAACACATTTGGAAAGGAATTGATCATGACATAAACATATATAACTTGTTATTTGTTAGTTATTAAATTTGTAAGAATAGAAACCATAAAAGATAAAATAAGACTGTGGTGGGCACATGGTGGAGGAAAGGGAAATAAAATAAACACAGAAAGAAGACTTTAGGATCAGACTCTGACCTCTGACCTGGTGTTTAACTCTTTATTCTGTGCAGCATCATCAGATTAAATCAAATTTTTCAGGTTATTTAGTGCGACTGACTCCTGAAATAACTGAGTTATGGTGTTACGGTACCCATTATTGGAAACACTTTAAAAGTGGAGATAAACAAATAAAACCTTAGACAGTTGCATCCTTACCTTGTTTTGACTCCATCTCTCACCTCCCCTCATTCACCGACAAGCATTATTTTAACCCATAATGTTTGCTTTGTTCAAGAACTGCCAGAAAAATAAGATAATGCGACACTGAGAGGAGACGGACCTTTCTGTCCATTAAATCATGTTGTTGTTTTGGTTTTTTTTTTGGACTGTTTTCTAAGTGCCTTGGAGCTTTTTAAATTTGTGTTTTCTTTTTCCCACCGATGTCTCATTCTGACTCTCTTACACGCAAACATGCGACCAAAACATTAATCAAAGAGCAGCGAGTACATGTAGTATCAACCAGTTCTGTCTCCTGCGCTTTAACTCTGGAAGCTCACATAGTATTACCTCTTCTGTCTTGATGGTTTTACACACACACACACACACACACACACACACACACACACACACACACACACACACACACACACACACACGCACACACACACACACACAGGCACGAACACACACATGCACACACACACACACACTCACCCACACACACACACACACACGCAGGCACAAACACACACATGCACACAAACACACACTCACCCACACACACACACACACGCAAACATGTAGCCACGCACACACACACATGCACCCACACACACTCAGACACACACGCACACATGCAGGCACGTACACACACACATGCACACACACACACACAGACACGCACACACACACACACGCAAACATGTAGCCACGCACACACACACATGCACCCACACACATGCACACACACACGCAAACACACACACGCAGGCACAAACACACGCAGGCACAAACACACACATGCACACATGCAGGCACTCACACACACACACACCCACAAGTGTGTTTTGTTATCCTTATGGGGACCGTCCATTGACTTCCATTGATTTTAGTAACTAGATTTATACCTAACCCAAACCCTTTTACTAACCTTAACCATTACTGATCTATAACTAACCCTAAGACTAACTAAAACTCTATTCACACCATACCTATAAACCTAACCCCTAACCCTAAAAAGGGGAGTCCCCCCCATTGGGGACCAGGCTTCGGTCCCCACAAGAACCCTCGGACCCCAGAAAGATAGTAAAGGAAACGGGTCCCCAGGAGGTCAGAAATACAAACCCACACACACACACACACACACAGGCACGAACACACACATGCACACACACACACACACACACTCACCCACAGACACACACACGCAGGCACAAACGCACACATGCACACAAACACATACTCACCCACACACACACACACACGCAAACATGTAGCCACGCACACACACACATGCACACACACACACTCAGACACACACGCACACATGCAGGCACGTACACACACATATGCACACACACACACACACAGACACGCACACACACACACACACTCAAGCCATTCTGTACAAGTCTATTGGCCGCCGCCATTGTGCAGAAAAATAACGGATGATCTGAAGAGGCGGAGCAGCAGAGATAGAAAGGCGGAGCAGCAGAGATGGAGAGGCGGAGCAGCATAGATAGAAAGGCGGAGCAGCAGAGATGGAGAGGCGGAGCAGCAGATATGGACAGGAGGAGCAGTAGAGATGGAGAGGCAGAGCAGCAGAGATATAGAGGCGGAGCAGCAGAGATGGAGAGGCGGAGCAGCAGAGATGGAGAGGCGGAGCAGCAGAGATAGAGAGGCGGAGCAGCAGAGATGGAGAGGCGGAGCAGCAGAGATGGAGAGGCGGAGCAGCAGAGATGGGGAGGCGGAGCAGCAGAGATAGAGAGGCGGAGCAGCAGAGATGGAGAGGCGGAGCAGCAGAGATAGAGAGGCGGAGCAGCAGAGATGGAGAGGCGGAGCAGCAGATATGGCGAGGATGCGGAGCAGAGATAGAGAGGCGGAGCAGCAGAGATAGAGAGGCGGAGCAGCAGAGATGGAGAGGCGGAGCAGCAGAGATAGAGAGGCGGAGCAGCAGAGATGGAGAGGCGGAGCAGCAGAGATGGGGAGGCGGAGCAGCAGAGATGGAGAGGCGGAGCAGCAGAGATAGAGAGGCGGAGCAGCAGAGATGGAGAGGCGGAGCAGCATAGATAGAAAGGCGGAGCAGCAGAGATGGAGAGGCGGAGCAGCAGATATGGACAGGAGGAGCAGTAGAGATGGAGAGGCGGAGCAGCAGAGATAGAGAGGCGGAGCAGGAGAGATGGAGAGGCGGAGCAGCAGAGATGGAGAGGCGGAGCAGCAGAGATAGAGAGGCGGAGCAGCAGAGATGGAGAGGCGGAGCAGCAGAGATGGAGAGGCGGAGCAGCAGAGATGGGGAGGCGGAGCAGCAGATATAGAGAGGCGGGGCAGCAGAGATGGAGAGGCGGAGCAGCAGAGATGGAGAGGCGGAGCAGCAGAGATGGAGAGGCGGAGCAGCAGAGATGGGGAGAAGTGATGGACAGTTTCAGTTGTTCATCAG
>SSNP01000685.1:0-11134 GCA_006937955.1 Pachypanchax playfairii
TGTGGGGATGGAGGCAGGGGGGAACTGAACCTGTTGAAGAACAGGTTCAGTTCATTAGCTCTGTCCAGACCTCCATCAGTCTGGTCCCCCTTTACCTTGAAGCCGGTGATCTTCTTCATTCCAGACCACACATCCCTCACGTTGTTCTGCTGGAGCTGACTCTCTAGCTTCTTCCTGTAGTCCTCCTTGCACTTCCTTGTTTGTGCTTTAAGTTGTTTTTGTGTTGTCTTTAATAACTCCCTGTCACCATCCCTGAAGGCTTTCTTTTTGATGTTCAGCAGCTTTTTCAGGTCTCTGGTGATCCAGGGTTTGTTGTTGGGGAAGCACCTCACAGTTCTTGTTGGTACGATGCTGTCCACACAGAAGTTTATATTATCTGTCACACACTCAGTCATGGTGTTGATGTTGTCTCCATGAGGTTCACAGAGGACATTCCAGTCCGTAGCCTCGAAGCAACTTTTCAGAGCACCTTCAGCATCATTAGACCAGGTTTTGATGGTTTGTGTGATCACCGGTTGCTGCTGAACGATGGGCTTGTAGGTGGAGGTGAGAAGAACCAGATTATGGTCAGATCTTCCTAAAGGTGGCAGGGCAGAGGAGCTGTATGCATTTTTAATATTTACATAAAATAAGTCCAACATCTTATTTTCTCTGGTGGAGCAACTGACAAACTGTTGGAATGTTGGTAAAGCTGTAGAGAGGGAGACCACGTTGTTGAAGTCTCCAGAGATCGCCATAACTGAGTTTGGATTCTGTGTTTGTAGCCTTGCAACAACGTAGCTGATGACATCGCAGGCAGTTTCTGGAGCGGTACCAGGCATTATATAAACCGCTACCAGAATAACACAGGTAAACTCTCTGAGTAAATAATATGGACGGAAACTCACAGCTAACAGTTCGATGTCCCTCGTACAGATCTTCTCCTTCACGGTGACATGTCCAGGATGACACCAACGCTGGTTAATCAGCACTATGATTCCACCTCCCCTCAGCTTCCCGCTGAGTTGCTTACTGCGGTCTGCGTGGACCGTCATAAAGCCGTGTACAGACACGTTACTGTCCGGGATGTGTTCATGCAGCCACGTCTCGGTGAAACACATAAAACTGCATTCTCTGTACTCTCTCTGGGACCTGGTTAGCACCTCGAGCTCGTCCGTTTTGTTAGCTAGCGATCTGACGTTACCCATCACAACAGTTGGAAGAAACGGTTTAAATCTCCACCGCTTTTCTCTTTGCTTCATTCCTGCCCTGCGTCCTCTTCTCTTTCTCTTCAACTCCAGCGGGATTTGCTGTGTTATTTCACTGTTAATTTTGATTTGGGAGAGTTTTATCAATTGGTCACGCTGATAAACAAGTCTTCCGTTGCCATGGAGACTCATCATAACCAAATCTGGAAACAGCTAAAAAGAGCCAAAAATATCCAAAAAACTCTCCCGTGCAGCACAGCCTCCGAACCGACGTAAAATCCTCTTTAAAAAAAAACTAATTTGACAGCTGAAGTCTGTCAAAAGACAGCTGTAATTTAAAAAAAATCACGATAGCAAAGACTGAGCTACTACAATTTGCTGCCACCTCGCGGCGCATTCTAGAACGTAAAAAAAATCCTGCATGTTTTAGATGTTTCCCTGTTTCAACACACCTGATTCAAATCCTCTGTATTTCAACAAGTCCTGCAGAAGCCTGTTAACGACTTGTTCATTTGAATCAGGTGTGTGGAAGCAGGGAAACATCTAAAACATGCAGGATAGTGGCTCTCGAGGCCTTGAGTTTGACACCCCTGTACTAGAGTAAACCAATGAGTTATTGAAGAAAAATACTTGTTGTAATCCAAAGTTAACCAATACTTCTCTTCAAGGACTCCTTTAGTCAATGTTGTCATTGATGTGTGTCCTGCAAGTGCCCCCCTTGTGTTATTAATAGGCCTGTCAATCGATTAAAATTTTTAATCGCGATTAATCGCATGAGTGTCCATAGTTAACTCACGATTAATCGCAGATTAATCACCCTTTTGGCTACACTTATAAGTGTACTTTATGAAAGTATGTTTATTATAACTCTTAACAGTGTAACACTGTGCAAAAAGTAGTACATTACAAGATCATTTTATGAAGTATACTTTTTTTAGACTAAATTGCAACATTTAAATCCCTCCCTGTTGTCTGCTATCAGGTATGCAAGCTTTTTAAAGAAATGTGGACAGTCTTCGTTGGGTGCATAAGCATTTAAAATAGTAATTTTCAGTCCAGCAATCATCCCTACAACCATAACATAACGACCCTCTGAATCCGGAAACACCTTTTCACATTTAAAATATATAGATAAAGTAATATAAAAACATGGCAGCCTAAACAAACAAGAAGTTATAGAAAATAGTGTTTGGTGGATGATAATCATTTCAATTGAAATTCAAAAATGTATTTTTAATCCCAGAGTAAAATTAATCATTGTTGTAGCTCAAACTAATCAAGTCTAACCGCCAGGTTTAGTGTACGTGAATACCGAGAGACTTGATTCTCACGGCGAGTAAAAAAAACACTCAAAACAATTTTCGTTTTCGTTCATTGATTTAACAGAAGCTTAATAAAGCAAGAACTTCGACAGGGAAACTTGTCCTTTTATCAGTCTAGTTTCAGTCTAGCGAGAAACTGATCTGAAGGGCTGTGAAGCTTGTCGGCTCCGCCCCTCTGGCTGCGGTGCGCGCTCCCGAGACAGGGGAAACAGAATATTTCAGGGGAACACATTTTCGCACAAGACCGGTCTTACTAGAGCCGGTGTGATGTTGTAGTTTTCTAACGTAACGAGTTTTTTGCAAAATCGTGGAGAAAAAATACAACGGGCTGGCCGAAATAGAACGAGCGTTAATCTCGCGATAAAAAAATTAACGCCGTTAAAATGGGTTTCAGTTAACGTCATTAATAACGCGTTTAACTGACAGCACTAGTTATTAAATGACCTTTTCAACATATCGGCACAATCCTCTTACACCCACATTGGGTCAAATGTCGGCTTTTTGAAAACAAATACATCTTAAAAGAAAACAGACTTTTGGACATAACTGCTAAACTTATACGTTATATCTTGCACTTGTTTAAAAGCAATCCTACTAAATGTCAGCAACTGAAGAGGTCCCACCGAGACTTGAATTGGGATCGCTGGATTCAGAGTCCAAAGAGCTAACCATTACACCATGGAACTTTCCCCAAAAGCTAAATGCAAATTTTCCAAAAATCTTTGAGTTTTTTTTTCTTGAAGGTTAACCTGAACACAATGACTAGTGGCAAAGAAGTTGCATTGTTAAGAAGGATTCAATCAAGATCTTTTCTCCTAAAGGACTTTTATTCTCAATGTTTATGTGGACATTTCTCATGGAGTTGTCCCGCCTGTGTCGTTGAACTAGTTGTTAAGCATTTTATCACAATGCACTTGTAAACACATTGGGTCTAATAAGGGCATTTGGTGATGAATTTATTTTTAAGATACTGTATTAAGTTTGATTTTCTGCTTTACTTACACAGCATACCTTGCCCTTTTTTGCAACTATTCCTTGTAAATGGTAATCTGTGAAGAGGTTCCACTGAGACTTGAACTCAGACTGCTGGATTCAGAGTCCAAAGTGCTAACCATTACACCATGGAACCTTTGACGGCGGGCCCACAGCATATTTTCCAAACAAAACCTTTGAGCACTTTTTCATGAATCCTGACATAAATTTCATCTCTAATGGTTAAAAAGTTGTCTTGTTGAGAAGGATTCAATCAAGATCAGTTGTCCGTTCCAGGGGTGTCAAACTCAAACTGAATCCTAATTGTATTGAGATCATCTAAATCTATTTTGCTAAAAGTCATACATTTTGACAATGAAAAGGTGTACACATTGCATGTAAAGGTACCAGGAATATAAGATGTTGTGCCAAAGAGATGAGTGTCTTGACTTTCTGTGTGAAAGTGTCCTTCATAAGCCTGCAGTAGCATTGGTGGTATAGTGGTAGTCATAGCTGCCTTCTAAGCAATTGACCTGGGTTCGAATCTCTGCCAATGCAACGTGTTCTCCGGCGATGAAGGTGTATGCAGTGACATTGTTTCACAAATGTAGTAACATTTTATACGCAAAGGAGTATAGTTGTCAAGATGTTATACCTATTGCATTTTATGAAACTTTGAAGGGTGACGTGTGCACCTCCACTGTAAACTTACTGAATCCTAATTGTGTTCAGATTTTGTGCATCTATTTTGCTACAAGTCATAATTTTTGACAATGAGAAGGTGCACACATTGCATGTATTGGTAACAGGAAAGTAAGATGTTCTCCCTGACCGGGAATCGAACCCGGGCCACGACAATGAGAACAACAGATTCTAGCCACTAGATCATCAGGCAATGACAACAACAAGTCTTTAACTTATAAAATCTTGACCAACTGAAAAAAGGTTAAAAGAATGAACTCACAAACAGGCAAACTGGCACACTCCATTTTGCTGACCTCTGGCTTAAGAAGGCAAAATTTCAGCCTAGAATGGGTGTAATGTCATCTATCTGGACACCAGCCCTTAAAAAGCTCAACCTCTTTGTGTAGCTGTCTCCCAACATCATTATAAGCAGTCCGAAGCAAAAGCAAAAAACAAGACCACACTGGGACCCATTGTATGCCGATAGGTTCATCTAGGTTGCGGTGAAGACAGCTCTAAATCCAAACTACAAGGCTGTGATGAAACCATCAGTGTCCTTTGTCGAAGGTAGAACACTGAAATGCTATAATGACTATAATTACCCACACAGTTGTTAATTTGAAAGACATTTGTTTTAGCTTGACTATTGCAGACCCTGGATGTTGCATGTCTAAGCTTGACTTGTGTTTCCCAGAGGGGTGAGTTTTGGTTGCAGCTATGAAGTGACTGTTGGCAGTGTCCTAGATTTGTGATGTGTGAGCACAGATAGTGTTTGAAGTCTCAAACTGTATAAATGTTTTCCTACGTGTGGCAGACAGTTCTTAGCAGTCATTACACATTGGTCCAGAAGTTGGATATTTGTTTTTATTTTTGACACTTAAAAAGACCAAATTCATGCTCAGTGTCACCCATGCTGTGAGGAGTCAGTTCTGACAAAGCTTCTGTTTCAAAGAAATGAGTGTCTTGACTTTCTGTGTGAAAGTGCCCTTCATAAACCTGCAGTAGCATTGGTGGTATAGTGGTAAAAATAGCTGCCTTCCAAGCAGTTGACCTGGGTTCGATTCCCAGCCAATGCAACATGTTGTCCTGCGATGAAGGCATAAACATCACACTCGGCAAGTAAACATTGGTGTTCATTTTCAGCGATGGTGAAAAGTATGTGAGTCTGACGGCCTGCAAACAGGTGCTATGGTGGCTACATTGTTGTTGGACAGGTAATTATGTCTTCATCTCATCAACATTTATCATCATGAAATCGTTGTCACATTACAATGCTCAAACTTGATTGTTGTTTTATCACATTTTTTTTAGCGCGATTATATTTGCTTTTTACATGTTAACGCGATTAGCACTGCATGCTAATGCTACATTAGCACATTTCTGGACATAATATACAGTTTAACTGTAATAAACTGTTATTGACATAAAACTTTATCGCCTGGCAGTTGTGCTAAAAAACAAGAAATCCACCGTGTTTTGTTCTCTCACTGTCAGGCAATTTAATGACAGAAGTACGACGACAACTTTCCTAAAGTTGTGGCAGGCAGAATGAGAATCCGTTGCTTATATGCACAGCTCCAACGCTTATTTGCACAAACATTTGGAGGTATCATACATGCATCTCACTAAATCTCGCTGTTTCTCAGTAGTTACATGACTGTAAACCTCTGCTGGTGTTTTCACACACACTCTCACTGTTAGGTGTGTGGAACTAGACTGCTCTGGTGTTTACGCACGCGTGTCTGGCTGAAGCTGTCAGACAGTTGCCAAAAAGAATCACCGACTTCTTCAGTGTGAAATAGTGTCACATGTAACATTTGTTCTAGTTTTTATTGCCCGATCATGAGTTCTTAATATCTGATATAGAAAACTGTTCTGTTCTGTTACTAACTGTAACTTAATCTGTGCCGTTACCGTCGTGTCCATGCACGCGCGTATCTGGCGCATCTGTTTACTTGTAGTGTCATAGTGGATCCTCTCTACGAGTATATAACGCCCTCTGTTTTAGAGTTTTATTCTACTAATATATTGTAATTATGTTATTACATCATTTCTGATTATCTGTTATCAATACTGAACACTGCTACCCGTGTTTACAGTCCAAATGACCACCGACGGATAAATGCACACAACGCTTATATGCACAAAACTGCTGGGCACCGAGGTAGTGCATATTAGGGATGTGGAGATTCACCGATTTGAATCGGTTATCCGAGACAAACATGCGCAAGGTGACTGCACCGGTAACTTCAGTGTCCATCGGCTACAACTGCCAGCTTTATGCGCAATGTATCTTTTTTAATGTGTCTGCATCTGTAAAATCCCATGGTTACATCGATTATCACGTAGGCCCTAGTTAATCTCCTCTGCGGCCGTGTTTTCGAGGCGCAGTGAATGCATCATTACCTTTGGCCTGCCGGGTAGCGTTACCTGCTTTTAGCAAACAGCAACATGGAGGAACGAGAAGCAACGGTTGAGGAGGAGATATTTAACGTGAATCAAAGGACACACAAGTCAAACGTTTGGCGTTACTTTGGATTCTGTAAGAACGATGGGAAACTTGATAAGACTCATGCAATCTGCAAACAATGTCGTGCTGCCATTAAATATGTGAGCAGCACGACGAACATGGCAACGCACATGAAAAGGCGGCATGGCGTGACGCTGCTCCCTCCACTTCTTTCTCAGATGTTTCTACTCCTGCACATGGATCTAAAACCAGCACTAAAACTGGTGAAAGAAGTATGGCTAGCTTTTTCAACTACAACACTCCACTGGCAGCTAACTCCACCCGCTCTCAGGTCATTTTTGAGATGAAGGAGAGATTCAGAAAGGACTTTGACATCCGTTACACTTATATCCAAGATCTCCTCAACAAAGCCTCAGCACGATCCCCGTTTCAAAGAGCTGGAATTCCTGGATGATGACAACACCAGGGACATCATATTCCTGAAGATAACAGCAGAAGTGGAGGGAGTGGTAAGAAAATCCTCAGTATTTTGTATCTGGTGTCTTTTTCCCACTCTAACATTTACTCTGCTTTTCTTAACATGATTTTTATTGGTTTTAGTCTTTAGAAATCTAATAGCTTACTGATTATTCTCAGGCACAGGGCGATGACACACTGAATGAGAGACCAGCAGCTGAACCAGTGGGTGATTACCAGAGCTCCCATAGAGGTGATGACAACGATGGAGAGGAGGAGGAGGATGAAGAAGAGACAGGTTTGTTACTTAAAATTTAACTATAAATTAAAGTAGTGAGTTGACTTGAAAACTGATAGGATATCCTTGTAGAAATATTCTACAATATTTAATTTTATTTCTCTTCTCCCAGAACCCCCTAAAAAGAAGTCACCCTTGGACCAGATGTTTGGAGGATTCCTCAGTCCAAAAGCACCAAAGAAGAGCACAAGGGACAGAGCTAAGGAGGAAATTGCAAAGTACAGGGGGAGGGATTGTTTAGCTCTGAATGGTGATGTGTTGCAGTGGTGGAAGGAACAGGTGGATCTTCCACTACTTTTCAAATTGGCCAGAAGCTACTTATCCATACCTGCAACAAGTGTCCCATCAGAGCGCGTTTTTAGCACAGCTGGAGACATCTTAACAGCACAGCGCAGTCTCCTTCTTCCTGAACATGTCGACCAACTAATATTCCTCAAGAAAAACCTGACACTAAGTCATATGAAATAAATCACTCAGAGAGGTGATTAGTTTGTAGCCTATGATTGACAGTAATCCTTGACTTTTTGCACACATTGTTAACAGTTAGTAAAGACCCGTTTACCAAAGATTTTTATTTATTTACACATTTTTTTTCTTTTTGTTGGGTTTCTTTTCCTCATTACAAGGAAATGAGGAGTGTGGACTTGGGTCTTTAAAAAGTTGATATTCCTTAGTGTGTTATGTTTACAGTTGCTGTGGCTGGCAGTCAGCAGTTTATTTTTTTACACTTACATTTGTAAGCAGCTGCAGTTGTTTGTTAAACTGTTTTATATTGTGTAAATCTCAATGCCTTCTGTTGTCATGTCTCAGCCAACAGGAGAGTGTCAGCCCAAGCACATCAGTCTGGCAGGTAGTAAGTAGTATGGGCATTGCACTATTGCACTGCACTAAGCACATTGCTGATGCAGGGAAATTCATAATAATTAAGTTTTAAGTATTTTATAAAACATTGTTGAAATAAAGACAGAGAGCATCTTTAGTAAAAAAAAAAAAAAAAAGACCTGTTAAATGACTGAATGTGAATGGTCAGGTTTTTTTGTTTATCTTTCTTAATAAGTGGCCAAAAAGAAATTGAAATAAGAAATTTGTTGAATATTAAAAACAAATGTAATGAAAACATTTTTTGTTTATGATTTAGTGTTTTTTGGGGAATAAAACAATCCTCTGTCTGTACCATCCTGATTTACATATTTTTATGTTGGCTGTTTGCTTTATATGTAAATAAGTGTCAGATACATCCTTCAGAAAGAAAGAGGGTGGACAAAATAATTGTGGTGATGTTTAGAAACAAGAAGTGGGCTTGTAATTCTTTGCACTGTGTTAAATCGCATTATGAATCGTATCGAACCAAATCGCATTGTATAAATCATATCGTTAACAATTGGTTAATGATTTGTATCGCATCGTGAACAGGGGTGAATCGTACCGCATCGAATCTGCATGAGGCATCACTGAATTGTTAATGTATCGTATCGCTGGCAGTGTATCGAGATGTGTATCGACTCGGCCTCAGTGATGGGGATTCACATCCCTACTGCAGACTGGACAAGAAATGTTCCAGAATCTGCAGATAAATTACCAGCAGATGGAGCAACAAAACCAGTCACTGAGAACCCAGAATGAAAACCTGAAAGTTTACCTTGATGGTCTCAAACAAGGTGAATGTGAATATCTGAAAAGTGAACTTGAACAGACAAAGAAGGACTTGGTGGAGTTGAGAAATAAGCTGCGGAGAAAGACGGTGGAAAACACCTTGGGCTACTGGGAAATTCAAAGGTTGAAGGATCAGCTTCAAAAAGCTGAAGCTAAATCGTCTCCACGAAGATATACAGAAAAACCTGAACATGCGCAGTGGAGACAATCAGGTGGAAGAAGAAGCTGATCTTCCTAACAGCAAATTCAGACCTGACACAACTGAGACGGTGAAAAAATAACAAAAAACAACAAACAAAAAAAGAAGTTGAAGTGGATTTTGTATAACCTGGCTCTGCCAGATGTATGTGTAGCCCCGTGTCGAGTCGGGGAAGATGTATTTCCATGAGTTTGGAAAACTCCAAATCTCGCAAGAATCCATCTTACCGCAAGTTTAGATTTTGTAAGGATAGATGAAAAGTAGCATTGATAAGTAAAAAGCATCTGGAGGAAAAAGTATCAGTAGTAATTGCTGTGTGTTTACATGTTTCAAGTTGATTAGAAACTGAAGAATTTAGGTAATGCTAACTACTGTATATATGATTACATTTATAGGCAAAGCCACATAAGCCAATAAGGAATCAGTCTGCTTTTATTAAACACTTTGCCTCAGAATATGTTGCATCTGCACTACGTTTATTTGTTTGTGGCCTCAGAATTGATTTACGTGTCATTTATGTTGATTTTTCCTCTGCCATGCAGAAAACGTTTCTTCTGTGTTTGGAGAGGTTGTAAAAGTCAAAATGGAAGAACATTCAGAATATTCTCAAATCTATCAGTTTATGTTTTTAGCGTGTGATGTGTAGCATTTGACAAGTTTTTTCTTTTTAATTTAAATAACGTGTACTTCTGTGTTTGCAGGTCAATGCAGAATTCAGGTGAATGACTACTGTCCCACTTCAAAGCTCCTGTCCCAGCTTGACATATATTTTGACAAGCTGATGATTCTCTTCCAAAAGAGAGGTGGCAAGCTTCGTGTACAGCTCAGCTAGCTGTACGGTTGATGAACAAATGGCTGTGGTAAGTTGTTGAGGATACTGAGAAAAAAATAATTTGACTTTTTTCTTTCGTTTTGAGTCACCCGGCCTTTTCTTCCCCTGTCACATTCAGCATTATTTTATAAAATTAAGTCGTAAGAAAGTATTCTAAAGAATACAGTTTCTGATTATCAGGATGAGCCTTATATTTATAGATCTATAACATGACTTTCCTGTTGGGAATTTCTCAATAAAAGCCTTAATTTACTACTTGTTATCCACCAAGGATTGATTGGTTGACGTCATGATTTTTGGGGTTTGTATTGAACTCCAAGAGCGACCCAACTCCAAACACACACGGGAGGCAGAACTCAGATACAGTGAGTTTAATATTTACAGTGCACGAAACAACAACACAGGATAATGAGAAGTGCAGATGGTGAACACACAGGACTGGAACTGAGGCGGGCAAGGCTCGATCCTGGCAGCAGAGGAGAAACAGGTTAGGTGTGAGGTCTCGCTGCTTAGATACAACCAGCTGCAGTGTGCGGGGAATGTGCTCATGAACTCACGGTGAAGCTGAGACTGTAGCTGCGTGAGGAGGGATCCGGAGGCACTGCAGCGGTGGTGGTGATCCAGGAGGTGAGGCTGTGATGAGAGATCCGGGGCGTGTTGCTGAATCCACAGGTGAGGTTGTGGCAGGGGTGACAGCAGCGCGCTGTACCGGGCAGGTGCGGATCCAGAGGGGACCAGAGACAGACAAGGAGCCAGGGAGAGAGGGCAAGTCGTGGAGCTCACGACGGCAGGAACCCGTGGAGGGCGAGTCCTCTTTCCGGTGGGTTGACGACCACGCAGAGGCACTCGATGCTGGAGGAACGCTCCAGGACACGGGACTGAGAACAGGGAAGAGAAGGCAGGTTAGTTCACTACTAACATTTAAACACTGTCAAGATATCTCTGGCCACTCTGTTACCACAGCAAGGGGAGTAACAAACTGGCGTCTGTCTGTGGTTCCTCCTCAGCCTAAATACCAAGCTCTCCTTAGCTGGGTAAACAACCCACACCTGCAGCCACTG
>SSNP01000687.1:0-11036 GCA_006937955.1 Pachypanchax playfairii
CGAGTGATGTTAGAAGGTCCTCGATGTCAGAATGAAGAGTGATGTTAGAAGGTCCTCGATGTCAGAATGAAGAGTGATGTTAGAAGGTCCTCGATGTCAGGATGAAGAGTGATGTTAGAAGGTCCTGGATGTTAGGATGAAGAGTGATGTTAGAAGGTCCTTGATGTTAGGATGAAGAGTGATGTTAGAAGGTCCTCGATGTCAGAATGAAGAGTGATGTTAGAAGGTCCTCGATGTCAGAATGAAGAGTGATGTTAGAAGGTCCTGGATGTCAGGATGAAGAGTGATGTTAGAAGGTCCTCGATGTCAGAATGAAGAGTGATGTTAGAAGGTCCTGGATGTCAGAATGAAGAGTGATGTTAGAAGGTCCTCGATGTCAGAATGAAGAGTGACGTTAGAAGGTCCTTGATGTCAGGATGAAGAGTGATGTTAGAAGGTCCTCGATGTTAGGATGAAGAGTGATGTTAGAAGGTCCTCGATGTCAGAATGAAGAGTGATGTTAGAAGGTCCTCGATGTCAGAATGAAGAGTGATGTTAGAAGGTCCTTGATGTTAGGATGAAGAGTGATGTTAGAAGGTCCTCGATGTCAGAATGAAGAGTGATGTTAGAAGGTCCTCGATGTTAGGATGAAGAGTGATGTTAGAAGGTCCTCGATGTTAGGATGAAGAGTGATGTTAGAAGGTCCTGGATGTTAGGATGAAGAGTGATGGTAGAAGGTCCTCGATGTCAGAATGAAGAGTGATGTTAGAAGGTCCTCGATGTCAGAATGAAGAGTGATGTTAGAAGGTCCTCGATGTTAGGATGCAGAGTGATGTTAGAAGGTCCTTGATGTTAGAATGAAGAGTGATGTTAGAAGGTCCTCGATGTTAGGATGAAGAGTGATGTTAGAAGGTCCTCGATGTCAGAATGAAGAGTGATGTTAGAAGGTCCTCGATGTCAGAATGAAGAGTGATGTTAGAAGGTCCTCGATGTTAGGATGAAGAGTGATGTTAGAAGGTCCTTGATGTTAGGATGAAGAGTGATGTTAGAAGGTCCTGGATGTTAGGATGAAGAGTGATGTTAGAAGGTCCTCGATGTCAGGATGAAGAGTGATGTTAGAAGGTCCTCGATGTCAGAATGAAGAGTGATGTTAGAAGGTCCTTGATGTTAGGATGAAGAGTGATGTTAGAAGGTCCTCGATGTCAGGATGAAGAGTGACGTTAGAAGGTCCTGGATGTTAGGATGAAGAGTGATGTTAGAAGGTCCTTGATGTTAGGATGAAGAGTGATGTTAGAAGGTCCTCGATGTTAGGATGACGAGTGATGTTAGAAGGACCTCGATGTTAGGATGACGAGTGATGTTAGAAGGTCCTCGATGTCAGAATGAAGAGTGATGTTAGAAGGTCCTCGATGTCAGGATGACGAGTGATGTTAGAAGGTCCTCGATGTCAGAATGAAGAGTGATGTTAGAAGGTCCTGGATGTTAGGATGAAGAGTGATGTTAGAAGGTCCTTGATGTTAGGATGAAGAGTGATGTTAGAAGGTCCTTGATGTTAGGATGAAGAGTGATGTTAGAAGGTCCTGGATGTTAGGATGAAGAGTGATGTTAGAAGGTCCTCGATGTCAGAATGAAGAGTGATGTTAGAAGGTCCTGGATGTTAGGATGAAGAGTGATGTTAGAAGGTCCTGGATGTTAGGATGAAGAGTGATGTTAGAAGGTCCTCGATGTCAGAATGAAGAGTGATGTTAGAAGGTCCTCGATGTCAGAATGAAGAGTGATGTTAGAAGGTCCTGGATGTTAGGATGAAGAGTGATGTTAGAAGGTCCTGGATGTTAGGATGAAGAGTGATGTTAGAAGGTCCTCGATGTCAGAATGAAGAGTGATGTTAGAAGGTCCTCGATGTCAGAATGAAGAGTGATGTTAGAAGGTCCTGGATGTCAGGATGAAGAGTGATGTTAGAAGGTCCTCGATGTCAGAATGAAGAGTGATGTTAGAAGGTCCTGGATGTTAGGATGAAGAGTGATGTTAGAAGGTCCTGGATGTTAGGATGAAGAGTGATGTTAGAAGGTCCTGGATGTTAGGATGAAGAGTGATGTTAGAAGGTCCTGGATGTTAGGATGAAGAGTGATGTTAGAAGGTCCTGGATGTTAGGATGAAGAGTGATGTTAGAAGGTCCTCGATGTCAGAATGAAGAGTGATGTTAGAAGGTCCTCGATGTCAGAATGAAGAGTGATGTTAGAAGGTCCTCGATGTCAGAATGAAGAGTGATGTTAGAAGGTCCTGGATGTTAGGATGAAGAGTGATGTTAGAAGGTCCTCGATGTTAGGATGAAGAGTGATGTTAGAAGGTCCTGGATGTTAGGATGAAGAGTGATGTTAGAAGGTCCTGGATGTTAGGATGAAGAGTGATGTTAGAAGGTCCTTGATGTTAGGATGAAGAGTGATGTTAGAAGGTCCTGGATGTTAGGATGAAGAGTGACGTTAGAAGGTCCTGGATGTTAGGATGAAGAGTGATGTTAGAAGGTCCTCGATGTCAGGATGAAGAGTGATGTTAGAAGGTCCTGGATGTTAGGATGAAGAGTGATGTTAGAAGGTCCTCGATGTCAGAATGAAGAGTGATGTTAGAAGGTCCTGGATGTTAGGATGAAGAGTGATGTTAGAAGGTCCTGGATGTTAGGATGAAGAGTGATGTTAGAAGGTCCTGGATGTCAGGATGAAGAGTGAGGTTAGAAGGTCCTCGATGTCAGGATGAAGAGTGATGTTAGAAGGTCCTGGATGTTAGGATGAAGAGTGATGTTAGAAGGTCCTGGATGTTAGGATGAAGAGTGATGTTAGAAGGTCCTGGATGTCAGGATGAAGAGTGATGTTAGAAGGTCCTCGATGTCAGAATGAAGAGTGATGTTAGAAGGTCCTCGATGTCAGAATGAAGAGTGATGTTAGAAGGTCCTCGATGTCAGAATGAAGAGTGATGTTAGAAGGTCCTGGATGTCAGGATGAAGAGTGATGTTAGAAGGTCCTGGATGTTAGAATGAAGAGTGATGTTAGAAGGTCCTGGATGTTAGGATGAAGAGTGATGTTAGAAGGTCCTCGATGTCAGAATGAAGAGTGATGTTAGAAGGACCTCGATGTCAGAATGAAGAGTGATGTTAGAAGGTCCTCGATGTCAGAATGAAGAGTGATGTTAGAAGGTCCTGGATGTTAGGATGAAGAGTGATGTTAGAAGGTCCTTGATGTTAGGATGAAGAGTGATGTTAGAAGGTCCTGGATGTTAGGATGAAGAGTGATGTTAGAAGGTCCTCAGTAAGAATGGTTAATATCTCTGGTACTGAGAGGGTATGAAATCTGAAAGTGACTGGCACTGAATGAGTTAACAACAATTCACCCCAGGAAAATAAAATTCAACTCACCGACAGTTCAAAGTCAGGATCTTGAATCCCAGCGCTGGCAGTGGTTTCGAGCGAAAGAGAGAGTCCCCCCGTCTCTCAAGGCTAAGTGAGGTTGGAGGCTGGAAAATAATCCCAGGTTGAACAAACACTCTGTCGTATGTTCTTCCAGTCAGTCGTGGGCGAAGTTCATGACGCCAATTATTGTGGCAAAGATTTTGGTTAAGTCAGGCGAGTGAATCTTTACAAAGGAAGAATTTATTCCATAAAATTATGCATTATGCAGTGTTCAGACAAATGCAAAGGCATATGCAAAAAGACTCTGGAGGTCACTGCAGCTTGGCTGTTTTTATAGGTACGCTGATAGCGGGAGCTATCAGAATATGGTCATCATAACATGTCTGAGACTAAACTGGCTCTGCCAGATCTATGTGTAGCCCCACCTCTTGTCAAGTCGGGGACACACATACATCTGGAACCGCTCCATTTGACACGTCTATAAAAGGGAGGGACATCAGGTATAATACTTTAAGCTGATTGGAGGACGAGCCAGCAAGTGTCTGCCTTTTGTGACTTGTGTAGGGGAACACGTATTATGAATGTTTGCCTCTTTAATACGTGTTATTCGGGGCACCACCTTCTTTCGAAGGAATTAAATATTAGAATATTTAATTAAATTATTTCAGTCTCATAATATGAAGTCGTATGTCCGTCCAGATAGTGACTCAAATCACACACAAAAACTCACTGAATCGGACAATTAAAATTAAGGTGAATATTTATTGAACAACAAGTAAGACAGACCAATAAACAAACAAATAAACAACTAAGACATTTAATGAAATCAATGTTGCTACGAACAGGAAATGACGTCAGACTTAGTATGTTTCTAGAATAAGTAGATCTTCTAATGTTCAACAATCTTAAACACTAGTAAAAGTGGGTGAGGAAACGGAGAATACTCTTTTAACACAGAAGAGAATTTTAAACTTAAGGAAAATTTTACTTTGGGGTGAGAGAAAAGATTCAAAGAGTGGGTTCGAGACTTCACTTCCGGGCCACTGAGACGTAAAACCAACAAATGTTTTGAATCCGTTGTCATGGATTAAATGAAATCGATCTCTTACTCTTTTGCAGCAACGGGTGGAGAGTTTTGCTCCGTGGTTCCCAGAGAGGTCTGTTGACTCAAAGTAGCTCTTCTCCGAGTGTCGGAACTTTGCTCAGGTAGAATAACAGTTGCTCCATAGCGGTGTAAGGATCAGGTCACTGGTGGTTCTCGTCACGTGTCGGAAGGCCCACGGAAGCAGTTCTGGGATCTGTAGTCTTTTCTCTCAGCTGGTGACGTGAAGTCTGGTTTTTGTGGAATTAAACTATTCAAATAAAATACTTTGTGTGTTTGAACGTGCGCCGAATTTAAAGAAAAATGAACTCTGAAGATAAAAAAAATCGTGCGTTAAAACGAAAACTTAAGTTTCAAATAAACGAGGAGTTTGTTAAAATAAAATCAAAAAGGTTTAAACTCGAAAAACGAGGTAAAATGATAAAACGAGAGCCGAGTAGGCTTAAAGAAAAATTAAGTAAAAACTAAGATGAAGATGACGAAAGTCTTAAAAAAGAGAAAAAGAAGCAGGGGCCAAAAGGGGTTGCAGGAGAGAAGAGAGTTTCAGGAGAGAGAGCTTGCAGGAGAGTGAGCCGTAAATTTTATACGGCTGTTTAGCCCACCTCTGGGGTGTGGTTTCACTGGCCTTTAGCCAATGATAAATCCGTTTTGGGGAATTTTAATTTTAGGACTGCCCTCTGGTATCGGTTACAGATTAAATTATATTAAACAAAAACGCTTACTCATCCACTCTTTGTGAAACTACAATTACCATCAATTTTATCTTTTAACAAGAATTAACAAACAGCGATTCCTTATTCTAATGACATAATATTACTTTTACACATATCAGTATACACTATATTACCAAAGTATTGGCTCACCCATTCAAATGATCAGAATCAGGTGTCCTAATCACTTGGCCTGGCCACAGGTGTATAAAGTCAAGCACTCAGGCATGCAGACTGTGAAGCAAGACATTTGTGAAAGAATGGGCCGCTCTCAGGAGCTCAGTGAATTCCAGCGTGGAACTGTCATAGGATGCCACCTGTGCAACAAATCCAGTCGTGAAATTTCCTCGCTCCTAAATATTCCACAGTCAACTATCAGCTCTATTATAACAAAATGGAAGCGTTTGGGAACAACAGCAACTCTGCCACAAAGTGGTAGGCCATGTAAAGTGACGGAGAGGGGTCAGCGGATGCTGAAGCGCATAGTGCAAAGAGGTCGCCGACCTTCTCCACAGTCAGTTGCTACAGAGCTACAAACTTCATGTGACCTTCAGATTAGCCTAAGTACAGTACGCAGAGAGCTTTATGGAATGGGTTTCCATGGCCGAGCAGCTGCAGCCAAGCCACACATCACCAAGTGCAATGCAAAGCGTCGGATGCAATGGTGTAAAGCACGCCGCCACTGGCCTCTAGAGCAGCGGAGACGCGTTCTCTGGAGGGATGAATCACGCTTTTCCATTTGGCAATCTGATGGACGAGTCTGGGTTTGGAGGTTGCCAGGAGAACGGTACAGTTCAGACTGCATTGTGCCGACTGTGAAATTTGGTGGAGGAGGAATTATGGTGTGGGGTTGTTTTTGAGGAGCTGGGCTTGGCCCCTTAGTTCCAGTGAAAGGAACTTTGAATGCTTCAGGATACCAAAGCATTTTGGCTAATTCCATGCCTTGTGGGAACAGTTTGGAGCGGGCCCCTTCCTCTTCCAACATGACTGTGCACCAGTGCACAAAGCAAGGTCCATAAAGACATGGATGACAGAGTCTGGTGTGGATGAACTTGACTGGCCTGCACAGAGTCCTGACCTGAACCCGATAGAACACCTTTGGGATGAATTGGAGCGGAGACTGAGAGCCAGGCCTTCTCGACCAACATCAGTGTGTGACCTCACCAATGCACTTTTGGAAGAATGGTCAAAAATTCCTATAAACACTCTTCTCAACCTTGTGGACAGCCTTCCCAGAAGAGTTGAAGCTGTAATAGCTGCAAAAGGTGGACCAACATCATATTGAACTCTATGGGTTGGGAATGGGATGACACTTCAGTTCATAGTATGAGTAAAGGCAGGTGAGCGAATACTTTTGGTAATATAGTGTATATTCCTGAGTAATAAAGAAGGGATTTGCAGGTTAATTCAACATATCCTAATGAAACCTGTAACATGGTTAAACTAGGCATTGTTTAGATTACATTGCTCTTTATAGCGACTTACTGAAGAGAGTGATTTAAACACATTTCGTTTTATTCACTGAACAATGTATCATTATTTCATGTAGAAATACTTCTCTTAAAACCAAGTGTTTCCTAGACATTTCCTGTGGAGAGGACTTTTGGTTAACAGTCATTGATCAGATTAACAGTTGCATGCATCTGGAATTTACATGCTTATCATCAGAGTTTCACTGAATATAGTTTTCAGATATACATCAAATCATTTTATCACTTAGTTAAACTGGGTGAACATTACTTCAGAGCAAAGATAATGGTTTGATACCTGTAAAGAAAGGTTTGATTGGATTAACTGTGATCACATTAAATAGTTCAGGTGTGCTGAAGTCTCTGAGTTGCTCAAAAGGGCTTCTTGATTCAATCATTGTGACCATTTGGGTTTGGCCTTTTGAAGTGACATTTTGTTGTTAGACAGGGGGGTGGTTTTGGTTCTTTAGGGGACATCCCGTCTCTGCTCAAGCAACGCAGAGTACTTTGGCATGTGTTATCAAAACACAAAAAAGATTTATCCTTTGATAGGGAGGCAGGAAATGGTGGACTCCGAGCTCTGGTGTCCTACACTTTAGTGGTTAAACATAGGAATGTATAAATTATCTCGGCAGGGTGTGTGAGCTTCAAAGAGGCTCTCAGACCAGATTCGAACTGGAGACTGCTTTCACAGTGGGGGCGGGAGGGGGTTTGACTGAATTTGGGACCAGTCATAGAGGTGTCGAAAGTGACAGAAACCATTCACAAAAGTGGAGATCCTGGCTCCTTTTGTTGCTCTCAGGAATGTGAAACTAAGATTCTCACACCACAGAAAGTCACTGATACACACGGTCTTCTCCAATTTAACTAATCAGAAATGAGGCTGTTGATGCGTCCTACACTTGTCTTTAGCCAATCACAGTAAATCAAGCTCTTGCAAATCCATTCAGGAGAAAAACACACACATTGTTACCACTAAGAAAAGTAAAACTCCTCTTTACCATCAAGAAATGCACAAAGCTCTTACCTTTGCTCATTTTTCAATGACGAAATTGTCTCTAGTCCAAAAACAGATTAATTATCCGCTTTTATGCGTACAGCCACCAGCGCAGCCATGTTTTTTTTTTGCTTTGTCTGCCAGGGCACTTGCTGCCAGTCCTACCTGAACACCCGCCCCAAAGCACAATACTAACACATGATTGGTCTGAACAATTTTTTGACCGAAATAGACGGTTTTGCTGGAGTGGTACAAGACAGATTTTCGTGGGTTTGGGAAACTCCAAAGGCCTGATTTATCAAAATGTCAAGTAAAGAGCGCAAAATTGCATGTGCAGCAAAAGTTTCGCGCCAAGGGTGTGTTCCTAATTTGCGGGTGACCTACTAAGACTGATTGCACAATTGTTAACCGGCGCAAAAAGCAATATTCAAATGAGGAATTTGCGTGCGCAAGCAAGGCGCAAACAGAAAATGAAATTCGAGCCATTGGAGCTTCAAATATGAACGGAAGGAGCAAAAAATATGTTATTGAGCTGCAGCAAAGACATCTTCAGGCTCTGCTCTGTGACGTTGTGAATGTTATGCAACACACATCAAACAACAGCGATCAGAGCAACCTGGTGTGTAAAGTTCCCCTCCAGCACGGTCCAAACACCAACACCTGCTTTTCAGGATTCGGTGTGCTCCTCAATGTTTCTCGTGCGTATGTGGGCAGAATTATATTGATGTTACTCCCCAGCAGTCATTTTGAGTGCAGGGGGTGAAGGGGGTCTGCGTCATCACCTTAGGAATAGATCACGAGCTGCTATTAAATTCATAAATGTATAGAATGATATTTACAATACGAATAACGTAACACACGCACCTAAGAGCCATTTCCATATTCACCATCTCTCAATCTCGTGAATATAACACTGTTCCTCAGAATGAAACAATCGTGAGCCTGGATAATTTGCCACAATGTTTGCATCACAAGTGTTTGGAAAGTAAATGTATCTAGACAATCTAGGCATCACTTTTACAGTGTGCTGGAATGATCCACGCGTCTGTCTGTGTCTTCTCCTCGCAAAAATTACTGCAGTCAATTTTTGCACCGAGTTAAGACATGCTTTTCAAAGACGGTAAAAATATGCGCAAAAGTAGAAGCCGGAAACAGTTTCAGGTTTGATAAATGACAGTGTGCCTGGAACGCCCACTTATTTATCATGTTCTTTTCCCAATATTTTGCGCCCACATTGCATATTAATCAAGGGCAAAGGCGCAAAAATGACTTTGCGTGTCTAGCGGCAGGTTTAGCAGGTGCAGATTTGCCTGCGCATCATTAGTAAATCACACGTTGCTTGTTTTTGCGGCTGCTGAGCGGTTTGTGCCTGTTTTAACAACCGCAACAACTGCAAACCTTTAATATATCAGGCCCTATATCTCGCGAGAATATTAAAGACTTTATTACTTGAAATCTGCACATCTTGGTTTATGTACAAAATGGTCTGCAGGGCACAAATGTAATATTGATTCATATGAAGTAATAAAAAAAATACAAATCGTATTTTAGAGACACTTTTTTTACATTTTAATATTTTCTTTATTGCACATTTTAGTTATTTCACGCAAAACTATACAGAATGAATGAATAATAAACGAACGAATAAATAAACAACAAAAAATTTTAATTATTCAAACAGCACAGAAAACAGTGATAGTAACCGTATCTATGGGCATATGGACATCTCATATACATCATCTCAACATGTGGTTTATACACTGTTCAAAAAGATAAAGGGAACACAAAAATAAGAGGTTGCATGGTGGTGCAGTTGGTAGAGCTGTTGCCTTGAAGTGAGAAGGGTTCGAATCCTGGCTTAGGTCTTTCTGCATGGAGTTTGCATGTTCTCCCCATGCATGCCTGGATTTTCTCCGGGGACTCCGGGTTTTTTGGACCTACAGTCCAAAAACATACAGGAGGTTAATTGGTGACTCTAAATTGTCCCTAGGTGTGAGTGTGTGTGAGAGGTTGTTTGTCTATATGTGGCCCTGTGATGGACTGGTGATCTGTCCAGTGTCCCCTGCCTCTCGCACAAAGACCACCTGAGACACCAGCTCTTTGCTACCCTAAACAGGAAGAGCAGGTTTAGAAAATGGATGGATGGACAAAAATAAGACATCCACGTTCTTTACATAGTTGAATGTTCTGACAACAAAATGTGAATCAGATGTATCGACGCATGGAGGTCTAGATTTGGGGTCACACTCACAATGAAAGTGTAAAAACTCCAGGCTGATACAACTTTGATGTAACGTCTTTATGTAACGTTTTTATTGGTCAAGCATTACGAGCTTCAATGCCTACGCGCTCTGACTGGCAGGTGTTACAAGCTTCAACTTTCTACAGGGTTGATTTAACTCTACTGGAGTTAAATTCAACACTTTCAAAGTGTCTGAGTCCACACAACAAAGTGTTAAAACAACACTTTTGAAAGTGTTGGACATTTAACACTGAGATGGAGTTTCTTTTAACTCTGTCTGTAGTTAAAATTTATCACTTATAAACACTGATCAGTGTTGATTTTTTTTAACACTTGGCCATAGAGGTAAAAGTTAACACTGTAAGTGTTGGCTGGTTAACTCCAGATAGAGTTAAGTGCAACTTTTGAAACCGACAACATTGTCATTGATTTTCTACATATAAAAGTGTCTGATATAGACGTATGTGAACCAAGCTCAGAGCTGAGATGTGAGAGCCAAGCCTCTACTACAGATGAGAGAAGCAGATGAAGGCCCTCTTCACAATTTAACCTCAGAGAAGCACAAAGTCCCAACAACAACAACAAAACTTTATTTATAAAGCGCTTTTCAAACAAAGTTTATCAAAGTGCTTTACAGATTAAAAATGACCCCACAACCCCCCAACCCCCCCCTTTACTTAAAAAGTGAAAACCCCCATCCCAACCCAACCCATCGACCATATACACACACACACACACACTTAAAAGCTACAAAAACAGCGGGCTGAGCACAGATGAACCAGGAAATGCCATCATAGGAGCCATCTGCATCGGTAGCAGCGGATCAGCAGCAGCTACCAAGGCACCGACCCCGTGCGCCCAGAGTAGGGAGGGCTGGTACCCCCACCTCCACCCAGGGTGGTGCCCTGGGGGGGCACCCAGGCAGCCACAGCCGACCACCGCCCCCGACACAGAGGGGTCCCGGAGAGGAAACACTGGCAAAAAAATAAATAAATAAATAAATAAATTTGTAAAATTTGTAAAACATAAAGTGTATAAGGTATAAAACAATGATAAGATAGAATCAAGATAAAAATGCAAAGCAGATTAATAAAAACAGTTAAAAGCTAAACTAAATAAAAAAAAAAAAAAAAAAAA
>SSNP01000688.1:0-11015 GCA_006937955.1 Pachypanchax playfairii
CTAAAGAACCCTCTACAGGATATCCTTCCTGTCTACAGCAAGCTCTACAGGAGATCCTTCCTGTCGACAGCTAGAACCCTCTACAGGAGATCCTTCCTGTCTACAGCTAGAACCCTTCTCAGGAGATCCTTCCTGTCTACAGCTAGAACCCTCTACAGGAGATCCTTCCTGTCTACAGCTAGAACCCTCTACAGGAGATCCTTCCTGTCTACAGCTAGAACCCTCTACAGGAGATCCTTCCCGTCTACAGCTAGAACCCTCTACAGGAGATCCTTCCCGTCTACAGCTAGAACCCTCTACAGGAGATCCTTCCTGTCTACAGCTAGAACCCTCTACAGGAGATCCTTCCTGTCCACAGCTAGAACCCTCTACAGGAGATCCTTCCTGTCTACAGCTAGAACCCTCTACAGGAGATCCTTCCTGTCCACAGCTAGAACCTTCTACAGGAGATCCTTCCTGTCTACAGCTAGAACCCTCTACAGGAGATCCTTCCTGTCTACAGCTAGAACCCTCTACAGGAGAACCTTCCCATCTACATCTAGAACCCTCTACAGGAGATCCTTCCTGTCTACAGCTAGAACCCTCTACAGGAGATCCTTCCTGTCTACAGCTAGAACCCTCTACAGGAGATCCTTCCCGTCTACAGCTAGAACCCTCTACAGGAGAACCTTCCTGTCTACAACTAGAACCCTCTACAGGAGATCCTTCCTGTCCACAGCTAGAACCCTCTACAGGAGATCCTTCCCGTCTACAGCTAGAACCCTCTACAGGAGATCCTTCCTGTCTACAGCTAGAACCCTCTACAGGAGATCCTTCCTGTCTACAGCTAGAACCCTCTACAGGAGATCCTTCCCGTCTACAGCTAGAACCCTCTACAGGAGATCCTTCCTGTCTACAGCTAGAACCCTCTACAGGAGATCCTTCCTGTCTACAGCTAGAACCCTCTACAGGAGAACCTTCCCATCTACATCTAGAACCCTCTACAGGAGATCCTTCCTGTCCACAGCTAGAACCCTCTACAGGAGAACCTTCCTGTCTACAACTAGAACCCTCTACAGGAGAACCTTCCTGTCTACAACTAGAACCCTCTACAGGAGATCCTTCCTGTCCACAGCTAGAACCCTCTACAGGAGATCCTTCCCATCTACAGCTGGAACCCTCTACAGGAGATCCTTCCTGTCTACAGCTAGAACCCTCTACAGGAGATCCTTCCTGTCTACAGCTAGAACCCTCTACAGGAGATCCTTCCTGTCTACAGCTAGAACCCTCTACAGGAGAACCTTCCCGTCTACATCTAGAACCCTCTACAGGAGATCCTTCCCGTCTACAGCTAGAACCCTCTACAGGAGATCCTTCCCGTCTACAGCTAGAACCCTCTACAGGAGATCCTTCCTGTCTACAGCTAGAACCCTCTACAGGAGAACCTTCCCGTCTACATCTAGAACCCTCTACAGGAGATCCTTCCCGTCCACAGCTAGAACCCTCTACAGGAGATCCTTCCCGTCCACAGCTAGAACCTTCTACAGGAGATCCTTCCCGTCTACAGCTAGAACCCTCTACAGGAGATCCTTCCTGTCTACAGCTAGAACCCTCTACAGGAGATCCTTCCTGTCTACAGCTAGAACCCTCTACAGGAGATCCTTCCTGTCCACAGCTAGAACCCTCTACAGGAGAACCTTCCTGTCTACAACTAGAACCCTCTACAGGAGATCCTTCCTGTCTACAACTAGAACCCTCTACAGGAGATCCTTCCCGTCCACAGCTAGAACCCTCTACAGTAGATCCTTCCCGTCCACAGCTAGAACCTTCTACAGGAGATCCTTCCCGTCTACAGCTAGACCCCTCTACAGGAGATCCTTCCTGTCTACAGCTAGAACCCTCTACAGGAGATCCTTCCTGTCCACAGCTAGAACCCTCTACAGGAGATCCTTCCCGTCTACAGCTAGAACCCTCTACAGGAGATCCTTCCCGTCTACATCTAGAACCCTCTACAGGAGAACCTTCCCGTCTACATCTAGAACCCTCTACAGGACATCCTTCCTGTCTACAGCTAGAACCCTCTACAGGAGATCCTTCCTGTCTACAGCTAGAACCCTCTACAGGAGATCCTTCCTGTCTACAGCTAGAACCCTCTACAGGAGAACCTTCCCGTCTACATCTAGAACCCTCTACAGGAGATCCTTCCTGTCCACAGCTAGAACCCTCTACAGGAGAACCTTCCTGTCGACAGCTAGAACCCTCCACAGGAGATCCTACCTGTCCACAGCTAGAACCCTCTACAGGAGATCCTTCCCGTCTACAGCTAGAACCCTCTACAGGAGATCCTTCCCGTCCACAGCTAGAACCCTCTACAGGAGAACCTTCCTGTCTACAACTAGAACCCTCTACAGGAGATCCTTCCTGTCCACAGCTAGAACCCTCTACAGGAGAACCTTCCTGTCTACAACTAGAACCCTCTACAGGAGAACCTTCCTGTCTACAACTAGAACCCTCTACAGGAGATCCTTCCTGTCCACAGCTAGAACCCTCTACAGGAGATCCTTCCCGTCTACAGCTAGAACCCTCTACAGGAGATCCTTCCTGTCTACAGCTAGAACCCTCTACAGGAGAACCTTCCCGTCTACATCTAGAACCCTCTACAGGAGATCCTTCCTGTCCACAGCTAGAACCCTCTACAGGAGAACCTTCCTGTCTACAACTAGACCCATCTACAGGAGATCCTTCCAGTCTACAGCTAGAACCCTCTACAGGAGATCCTTCCCGTCTACAGCTAGAACCCTCTACAGGAGATCCTTCCTGTCTACAGCTAGAACCCTCTACAGGAGAACCTTCCTGTCTACAACTAGAACCCTCTACAGGAGAACCTTCCTGTCTACAACTAGAACCCTATACAGGAGATCCTTCCCGTCTCCGGCTAGAACCCTCTACAGGAGATCCTTCCCGTCTACAGCTAGAACCCTCTACAGGAGATCCTTCCTGTCTACAGCTAGAACCCTCTACAGGAGATCCTTCCCGTCTACAGCTAGAACCCTCTACAGGAGATCCTTCCCGTCTACAGCTAGAACCCTCTAGAATGACTCTCTGAAGAAACACTGACTAGAACATCACGTTGACCTTCAGGGTTCATGAATTCTGATTGAAGTGAATCTAAATAAAAGATGGTAAAAGTAACTGATTTGAATTGTTTTAATGGCACTTTGTAGATAAACTAGATAAAATCTCAGATCAGACACAGATCATTTCGTCTATGTTGACACTGCTGTCTTGTATCAAGAGGGTCCTGGGTTTGAAACCAGGCCAGGATCTTGGAGGATATGGTGGTGTGGTCTCCAGTACTGTTTTGGAAGTTACCTGAGCCTGACGTTTATGTAGATTTACTTGGTATGGAAAGAGCAGCTGCCGTCAGGCATATAAAATAATATGTAAGTGAGCAGAAGGATGCCGTCCAAATTTACACTGATGGGTCTAAAGAGGATCATAGAACTGGTTTTGGAGTGTATATTGCTGAGCCGCAAGTTAGATCAAGTGTTCGTGTGGCAGATAATTTCTGGTTTTTCTGTTGAGCTTCTGACTATTTTGTGGGCAGTGAGGTGGATAGTAGAACAAATGCCATCAATATCTGCTCTGATTCTGCTGCTGCACTTCACAGAACATCTGAGGTGCATCAAGATTTAGTTTTGGAGATTTTGTGCTGCCTCCAAAAAATTGAGAGTGGGAGTTCCAGTGTTTGTTTGGGTCCCTGGACATTCTGGTGTTGTGGGCAACGAAATAGCAGAATCACTCCATAGAGAGACCACTGACCTTCACCTTCCTCTGGGAAAACAGGAGTGTTATATTATTATTTGTAATAAGTATTGTAAAGAATTGAGGCAGAAAGAATGGGAGGGGGAGCATAGAGACAGACTTTATTATTCATGTCAACCATTAGTTCATTCTGGTAGACAACCATCAACCTCTTGTTGTAGAGATGAGGTAGTTACTAGAATGAGATTAGGACATTGTGGTTTAGCAACATGTTTGTTTAGGGTGGGTAAAGTCTGAGGAAGTATATGCTTCAGTTATTCAATTTCTCCACAACATTATTATATTCTACTAGAATAAATACCAAAGTAGGGATAGTTTGACAGTGGAGGGCAGCATTGTACACACCAGCGTATATCCTGCCAGAACCACATTAGAAGAAGAACTGCAAATACTTTCCTCCTGCGAGTCACAAGTTATTTATATCTGTCTTTACTACAAAGAGAGAATCACACGAGAAGGTAACAGTCCAGTTTTAATGCACACATGTATTATGTATCATAACTTATATCACATTAGATTCTCTGAACAGAAACAGTGTATTTTCTAATCTGTCAATGAACCAGATGTTCCAGCTGTTTCTAGAACAATTTAACACAATAAAATTGTAGATCTAAAGATGATTAAAAACCTATAATGACCAGTAAACACAGTTTAAACAGGCAGGTAACCAGTAATCTGTGTTACACGCCCATCTGCTTTATCCTCTATCAATAGTTCAGTGACGGAGCTGTTTAAGGTGGTTTATGGACCCGATGGACTGTGTCTTTGACCTCGGTCCATATTAGCCTGTCAAAACATTAGAAATGTTGACCTTGATGCATCCAGAGCTTCACTGCCTTTATAACAGATCAACTCTTCATCATGAGCCAATAAAAAAGGTTCAACTCCAGAAACACTCTTTGATTTTACATGAAGAACATGTTTTCCTTTAAAAACTTTCAACTGGTGGGACACGCTGCGTATCAGTGGAAGGACATCTGAAGAAGCCTGAGTTCAGACTGAACCAAAAACAAGATGTATTACTAATGTTTAACAAATCCATGTAAGAGCCTCTTGTGTCTCATCATACTGTAAGCCTTGAGAAAAGCCTTGCCACAGATGGGACACACACATGGTTTCTCGTTTGAGTGTATTCGAGCGTGTGCGTTGAGATCGCTCACCCTAACGAAGCTTTTTCTACAGGTGTCACACTGAAACGGTCTCTCGTTAGTGTGGTGTAAAAGAACGTGTCTCTTCACTTCAGACTTTGATCTGAAGCTCTTGTCGCATTCAGGCATGGTACATTTAAAGGGTCTCTCTCCCGTGTGAATTAATTTATGTCTCCCCATCGCTGATGATGAGATCATTTTCCCACAGTAGGGGCAGGGATAACGAAACAGTTCATGTAAGTGTTTGCGCCGCTGGTGGTTTTTCAGGGAACCCTTCTCTTTAAAGGATTTCTCACACTGGCTGCAAGAATACTTCCTCTCATTTTGGGACGCACTGTGGAGGAGCCTCAGGTGCCGTAACAGGTTGGGCTTTCGGGAAAAAGACTTACCGCAGTCCGCACACAGGTAAGGTTTCTCCCTCGTGTGGACCCTTTCGTGGGACACAAGATCCGAGTCAGACTTGAATTTCAAGTTGCACTGAGCACACTGGAAGGGTAGACAACCCGTGTGTTGCCATTCATGTTTGATTAAAAAGCGCAGCTTGGCTGAAGTTTTTGGACAATGGTTGCATTTAAATGGCCTGCAAACTTTATGGGTGTTTTCATAATGTCTAAGCAAGTGCTTAAAGATGGTGAAGGCCTGATCACAGCGAGTGCACTGAAATGGCGTGTGAGACGCTTTGTGTCTGGCTAAAGTTGCTGCGTCGCGTAACACCTTCCGACACACGCTGCAGTACAGCTCATGGTGGGTCATCATGTGCTTCTGTAAAGAAATCTTGTACCGAAATGTAATTCCACATTTGTTGCATCTGGACAGATTCTGAGTTTCCTCCAGCTTGTCTGGATCTGCGTTCTGTAGGGGGTAGTCAAAGCAGGTCTTCTTCAAGTGGCGCAGGAGAGATGTTAGGAGTTTAAACCTGGCGTCACATTGAGGACAGGCGTAATCTTTGTTAGGAAAGTGTGTTTTCATGTGACTTCTTAGGTTTGTATTTACATGCTCCTTGCAGATAAAACACAGGATATTTGGAGTCTTTTTCAGAGCACCGTCCTTACTTTGGCTTGATGCAGATTTATTTTTAGAATCCATGAAGGACGTGTCCCTGTTTGAGCCACTGAAAAATGAATCACTTTCTGCAGAACTACTAACAGGAGTCAGGAAGGAAGAATCAGCTGAGTAGATGGACCATGAATCACTGGAACTCTTACTATCAGCTTGGCATGAGTCCTCTGAGTAGTAAGACCACGAGTTCTCACTGCATGTGCTGATAGGAGCCATACACAAAGAGTCCTTGTCAGCGTGACTCGAATCCTCCTGACCTGAAGCTTCAGGTGAAGAACTACTCAGGTTAGTTTTCCTGGAAGCAGCAGACTTGTAGTCGGACCGGGCCAGTCGTTTCTCTTCCTGTAGAAACCTTTTCATTCTGAGACCTCGGTTTGCTCTCACAGGTCGAGTATTTGAGAGTGATTGTCTGTCAAATCGTTCTAGCTGAACGTAACACTCCTTTACAAGGCAAGACACGGGTCTTCGGCTTTTATAGACCTCTAAAGTTTCATCTGGTCTGTTTTCATCCTGCAGATGCAACGCCGTTCCATTTTCCTCAGGGATCAGACTCGTTTTGTCCATCATCAACTCACCTGTCAAGTGCTCTGTGGCTGCATCAGAGTCCACGTGAGCCGTAGGAAGAGATGGACTAGAGTCCACACATGACAGCACATCATCCAGAACACGGTCTGGTGCTTGTCTTTTAAAAGTCTCATTCGTTTGCAGAAAGGGAAGTTTGAGTGCAGCAAAAATGCAGGAATGATCCAGAACCACATCTGTAAAGAACAAAATATTCTAAATGATCAAAAAGACTTAAGTATGATACATGTAGAGGAGAATTTCTGATTCTGTACCATCAAGCTGTCTGGGAACAACAAACCACTGGAGTTAAACATCTACATCTAATGAAGTCACATTCAGGACACGCCTCACAATAAGTTAATGATTTTTGTCTTTCAGGTGAATCTATAGAAACATAAACAGTTCACACTACAGTGAAACATGATGCTGATTCATCATCTCAAACTGTTTATTAAAACTAAATCCAACAACAGCTGTTGAGTAAACAACAACAAAACAGAGTCTCAGTAACGTGTCATGTGACCTTCAGTATCAGTTACACCTTGATCCTGTCCACAGGTCAACTTGTTGTCCACTGAGGTGTGACATCACACTCTTCTTGAAGGTCCTCGAGTCCTTCTGGGGTTCAGAGTCTCTGCATGGAGACTCAGCTGATCCCAGAGGTTTTCTATGGGATTCAGGTCTGGAGAAAGTCCAGGTCCCTCTATGTGAGGTACATCAAGGTGACTTCAGTGTCTCCTTGATGTCTCCAACATCGCTGGCCTCCATCATTTCTGCTCAACATGAATCTACTTCCATCATCATCATCAATGAGGTCTACTGGTCCCTCGTCTAGATGCTCCCTGGTCCATGATGACACCTGTACCTGGTGATGTGTTCAGGTACCCTGCAGGTCTAACACACTGATATAAACAGGTTCTAATGGTCTGACGTGACACCTGTACCTGGTGGTGTGTTCAGGTACCCTGCAGGTCTAACACACTGATATAAACAGGTTCTAATGGTCTGACGTGACACCTGTACCTGGTGGTGTGTTCAGGTACCCTGCAGGTCTAACACACTGATATAAACAGGTTCTAATGGTCTGACGTGACACCTGTACCTGGTGGTGTGTTCAGGTACCCTGCAGGTCTAACACACTGATATAAACAGGTTCTAATGGTCTCACGTGACACCTGTACCTGGTGATGTGTTCAGGTACCCTGCAGGTCTAACACACTGATATAAACAGGTTCTAATGGTCTGACGTGACACCTGTACCTGGTGATGTGTTCAGGTACCCTGCAGGTCTAACACACTGATATAAACAGGTTCTAATGGTCTGACGTGACACCTGTACCTGGTGGTGTGTTCAGGTACCCTGCAGGTCTAACACACTGATATAAACAGGTTCTGATGATCTGACGTGATAGTTGGTTCCTCTCAGCTCCTTAAATGTTCCTGGAGTTGAAGGACCTTCATCATCTGGTTCTACAGGACTCTGTTCACCATGAAGCATCATCAGTGTGGGACGTGGACAAAGGACGTCCACTTCATGTCTCTCTGTTAAACCTGCTGATGACACTCTGACCTCAGTAGTCTCTTCCATCTGAGAACTTCCTGTTTGAAGCCTCTTGATGCTGATCAGCTGTTAGGATGGTCACATGATGTAAACAGCTGATGAGGCTGATTGGTTCATGGATCAAACAGCTGATGTGAATTTATCATTAAGCTCATTGTTAGAGAACAAGTTGTATAAAAAGTCCTGAAACATTAAACATTGTTCAGGAGTTTAGAGAAGGTCACGTGAAGGTCACCTGGACAGGTGTGTTCAGGAGTTTAGAGAAGGTCACCTGGACAGGTGTGTTCAGGAGTTTAGAGAAGGTCACCTGGACAGGTGGGTTCAGGAGTTTAGAGAAGGTCACATGAAGGTCACCTGGACAGGTGGGTTCAGGAGTTTAGAGAAGGTCACATGAAGGTCACCTGGACAGGTGGGTTCAGGAGCTTAGAGAAGGTCACATGAAGGTCACCTGGACAGGTGTGTTCAGGAGTTTAGAGAAGGTCACATGAAGGTCACCTGGACAGGTGGGTTCAGGAGTTTAGAGAAGGTCACATGAAGGTCACCTGGACAGGTGTGTTCAGGAGTTTAGAGAAGGTCACATGAAGGTCACCTGGACAGGGGTGTTCAGGAGTTTAGAGAAGGTCACATGAAGGTCACCTGGACAGGGGTGTTCAGGAGTTTAGAGAAGGTCACCTGGACAGGGGTGTTCAGGAGTTTAGAGAAGGTCACCTGGACAGGTGTGTTCAGGAGTTTAGAGAAGGTCACCTGCACAAGTGTGTTCAGGAGTTTAGAGAAGGTCACCTGGACAGGTGTGTTCAGGAGTTTAGAGAAGGTCACATGAAGGTCACCTGGACAGGGGTGTTCAGGAGTTTAGAGAAGGTCACATGAAGGTCACCTGGACCGGTGTGTTCAGGAGTTTAGAGAAGGTCACATGAAGGTCACCTGGACAGGGGTGTTCAGGAGTTTAGAGAAGGTCACCTGGACAGGTGTGTTCAGGAGTTTAGAGAAGGTCACCTGGACAGGTGTGTTCAGGAGTTTAGAGAAGGTCACCTGGACAGGTCTGTTCAAGAGTTTAGAGAAGGTCACCTGGACAGGTGTGTTCAGGAGTTTAGAGAAGGTCACCTGGACAGGTGTGTTCAGGAGTTTAGAGAAGGTCAACTGGACAGGTGTGTTCAGGAGTTTAGAGAAGGTCACATGAAGGTCACCTGGACAGGGGTGTTCAGGAGTTTAGAGAAGGTCACATGAAGGTCACCTGGACAGGGGTGTTCAGGAGTTTAGAGAAGGTCACATGAAGGTCACCTGGACAGGTGTGTTCAGGAGTTTAGAGAAGGTCACATGAAGGTCACCTGGACAGGTGTGTTCAGGAGTTTAGAGAAGGTCACATGAAGGTCACCTGGACAGGTGTGTTCAGGAGTTTAGAGAAGGTCACATGAAGGTCACCTGGACAGGTGTGTTCAGGAGTTTAGAGAAGGTCACATGAAGGTCACCTGGACAGGTGTGTTCAGGAGTTTAGAGAAGGTCACATGAAGGTCACCTGGACAGGTCAGAGTGCAGTTTATCCTGAAGTTTCACCTAAAAGCTGAAGATCCTGAACTTTTTGGGAGGAGTGTATTTAGATCCAGTAACAGATGGATTCTAAAAGACTGAATCCAACATACTGACACTGACTTGAATGTTGTTGTGACACAGTCTTGAGACTGTTTTAGTTACTAACTGACCATCATGATCCAGCTGGCTGAGGTCTTTCTGATGCTGCAGCAGGGCTTGAAGCTCGTCACACTGAGATACAGACTGCACACAGTCTTCCAAGACGCAGGGCGCGTCACCAAACATCGATGCAACCTACAGGTCATACAAGAGAAACGATAAATGTACGTTTGTCATTTAGGAAGAGGAAAAACCAGAGTTCTCTTCATGTACCTGATGGAAAGTTTGAACAGGAAGCAATTTTTCAAGTCTGGTCAAAAACAGCCACATCAGTGCCTGAACTGCTTCACTGTACATGGGACCAAAGTCTTCACAGAAAACCTTCTGAAAACAGAAACTACACTGTATTTATTTGGAAAAGAGGAAACGATAAACACAAGAGCAAAATATAAATCAATGAAACAGTTTCCTTTGCTGACTGCAGAGGGTCTGAGTCATCATCTGTCTACTGTTCAAAATATTAGACTGAGAAAAGTCCAAATGAGCCTTAAAACTGACCTGAAAGAAATGTTCCTTCTCCTCAGGATTTTCTAGTAATTCCTTAACAAGATCCATGAAGTTTGAGCTTGACGTTTCTGGATTTTCAGGACCAGCCTGGAAGACATGACATCCCAGGAACAGAGCAACTAAACTTACAACTGCAAACGTGCACTTTCTTCAAGAATAACTTAATTAAAATATAATCACCTCCAAGAGCCACGACTCAATGAGCATCTGCATCCTGTCCAGATGTTGCTGAATCAGTTCTAATTCAGGAGACGCTTGTAGCTGACACAAGTTCAGAATCAGCTAAAACAAACACGTTGAGTTAAACGTCATGGAACAACTTTTTAAGATCAAGTTGATTTGGGAATAAATGTATTGAGTTTTGGGAACTGATTTACAGTGGGGCAAAAAAGTATTTAGTCAGCCACCAATTGTGTAAGTTCTCCCACTTAAAAAGATCAGAGAGGCCTGTAATTTTCATCATAGGTATACCTCAACTATGAGAGACAAAATGAGGAAAAAAAATCCAGAAAATCACATTGTCTGATTTTTAAAGAATTTATTTGCAAATTATGGTGGAAAATAAGTATTTGGTCACCTACAAACAAGTAAGATTTCTGGCTTTCACAGACCTGTAACTTCTTTAAGAGGCTCCTTGGTCCTCCACTCGTTACCTGTATTAATGGCACCTGTGTGAACTCGTTATC
>SSNP01000689.1:0-10935 GCA_006937955.1 Pachypanchax playfairii
AACACCAGATCAGTCTAGTTCCACTAACCTAACAGAGAGAGTGTGTGTGAGAACACCAGATCAGTCTAGTTCCACTAACCTAACAGAGAGAGTGTGTGTGTAAACACCAGATCAGTCTAGTTCCACTCACCTAACAGAGAGAGTGTGTGAGAGAACACCAGATCAGTCTAGTTCCACTAACCTAACAGTGAGTGTGTGTGAGAACCCCAGATCAGTCTAGTTCCACTAACCTAACAGTGAGAGTGTGTGAGAGAACACCAGATCAGTCTAGTTCCACTAACCTAACAGAGAGAGTGTGTGTGTAAACACCAGATCAGTCTAGTTCCACTAACCTAACAGAGAGAGTGTGTGAGAGAACACCAGATCAGTTTAGTTCCACTAACCTAACAGAGAGAGTGTGTGAGAACACCAGATCAGTCTAGTTCCACTAACCTAACAGTGAGAGTGTGTGTGAGAACACCAGATCAGTCTAGTTCCACTAACCTAACAGTGAGTGTGTGTGAGAACACCAGATCAGTCTAGTTCCACTAACCTAACAGTGAGTGTGTGTGAGAACACCAGATCAGTCTAGTTCCACTAACCTAACAGTGAGAGTGTGTGTGAGAACACCAGATCAGTCTAGTTCCACTAACCTAACAGAGAGAGTGTGTGAGAGAACACCAGATCAGTCTAGTTCCACTAACCTAACAGAGAGAGTGTGTGAGAACACCAGATCAGTCTAGTTCCACTAACCTAACAGTGAGAGTGTGTGTGAGAACACCAGATCAGTCTCGTTCCACTAACCTAACAGAGAGAGTGTGTGTGAGAACACCAGATCAGTCTAGTTCCACTAACCTAACAGTGAGTGTGTGTGAGAACACCAGATCAGTCTAGTTCCACTAACCTAACAGTGAGAGTGTGTGTGAGAACACCAGATCAGTCTAGTTCCACTAACCTAACAGTGAGTGTGTGTGAGAACACCAGATCAGTCTAGTTCCACTAACCTAACAGTGAGAGTGTGTGTGAGAACACCAGATCAGTCTAGTTCCACTAACCTAACAGAGAGAGTGTGTGTGAGAACACCAGTGGAGGTTTACAGTCATGTAACTAGTGAGAAACAGAGAGATTTAGTCAGATGCATGTATGATACCTCCAGATGTTTGTGTATATAAGCGTTTAGATTCTCTATGACGCAGGAACATGTCCAGTAGTTTTGTGCATATAAACGTCGACCACTGTAATAAGAGTATTATGCATGTTTAATATATTTATAATATTTGTAATATCTTTCCATTTCTTACTACTATTGTCGTAAGGTGTAGCAGCAGTAAACGATGCCTGCAGTGAAAGCTGTGTAGTCTTGGGACCGTCTCCGCTGGTACTGCTGGTCCCACGTGCGTTTGCCTCTTCATGTTCACGCGCGTGCGTGTTTTTTAAATGATGAAACAGGTTGCTTGTGTTTCCACCTCTTGCTGTCAACACAACAAACCTTGCATATTATTGAATGTGTTTTACTTTTTTATTTGCAACAAGATAGTATAAGGACAGGTATTCAGACCACAATTGAACGTTTAAAGAAAATGTAATGCCTTATTATTTAAAGTTAGCTATTATTATTATTATTGATGTAAATGCAGCCATTCAAGGCCCATAATTTATTTATTACGGTGTTGACGGTATTAGAAAATCCATGTCGTGGCGCAGTGTCACACCGGTGATGACTATGATACCGTTGTACCGCCCACTCCTACTTCTGACTTTGTTATACAAGAAACAAAAAAGACGTAAATTGGTTCAATTCAATTCAAATTTTCCTCCACGTTTTCCTGGAGATGACCGAGCAGCATCCTGTCAGCTCATTGGTCAGTCAATAAAACCTCAGCTGATTGGTCCTTGTCAGAGCGACAGCAATGAAAAGTTGATTTTCTCAACTCTCTGGGATCCCGTCGCAGGGCTGAATGTGCACGATACATGCATGAGCACAAAAATTCACATGCACAATTTTTTTCACTTTTCGCCCAGCAGCAGGGAGACTTGCGATCATCGCTTTGTCTCATTGAAAATGAATGGAGGAGAGGCCATGTTGCCTCTCGTGTGTGTAGCCTCTTAGGGCAACCCGTTTATTTTAAGGCATTTTTTGAACCTCGGCGCTTGCCATACAAATGTTCAAGTGACCAGCTGGGTCGCTTCAAATGCGTTTGGTATGAACGCACCGTAAATGTCAGACTAACCTTTCAATAACGTGCTGTTGGAGTCTTCAGGCTCAAAGTTCCTCAGTCACATTTTACGTCCATTTCTTGGCACTGCAACACTTATTATTAATTGCAATTTAATCAGCTGTTTGTTTACCAGCACTTCTAAAATCTCTGATGTCTCGGAATGCGTGCAGGGAACAGAGATGGGCGGGGCTTAGAGCTGCTGGGCTCAAACTGCCCTGCCCACCTGAAACAGATCATTCCAAAGTGAGGTGAGATTAGACGAGTTTGGGAACAACAACTTTTACATGTCATTGAGATGTAAAATAAATGTTTCAGAGTGTGTGAAAAATACATAATATGGAATCACCTGCATGTTGATGAGTTTACTGAACCTGTTGTCTGGAACTGATGGTGTGTGTGTGTCTGTTTGTGTCTCTGCGTGTGTTTCTTTGTGGGGGGGGGGGGTTCTGTCTGGCTGTCAGTACTTCTATCAGAACCAGTCCAGAGGCTCTTCATCAACAAGCTGATAGATGTAGCTTGGACCTGGCACCACCATCTCCCTCATCTCACCCCTTCTGCCTCTCACATCCTCCAATCTTCAGTTCATGCCATCAAAAACACAAGGAGGAAGATGGAAGACAAACATCTGGCTCTAGCTGAATTCAACCAGCTTCTTGGGATCCAGGTACCGGTCTTCAGTCCAACCAGAGCTTGTCCTGTCTTCCCTCATTCTGAACAGAACTGATGATGTTTCTGTTTCTCTGTCCGTCATGATGCAGGATGGAAAGCAGCGTTCTTATTATGCTGTGTTTGATGGCCATGGAGGAGTAGATGCTGCTACTTACGCTGCCACACACCTTCACGTTGTTCTGAGTAAACAGCTGACTGTGTGCAGTGATCCAGCCGAGGCTTTTAAATCTGCCTTCAGACACACAGATGAAATGTTCAGACACAAAGCTGGACGAGAGGTACTGAAACAGTCTGAGTTCACACCATCATCAGTTCTTTCACTTGGAGTTCACTGATAGGACAAATACACTCACCTAAAGGATTATTAGGAACACCTGTTCAATTTCTCCTTAATGCAATTATCTAATCAACCAATCACATGGCAGTTGCTTGAATGCATTTAGGGGTGTGGTCCTGGTCAAGACAATCCCCTGAACTCCAAACTGAATGTCAGAATAGGAAAGAAAAGTGATTTAAGCCGTGTTGAGCGTGTCATGGTTGTTGGTACCAGACGGTCTGAGTATTTCACAATCTGCTCAGTTACTGGGATTTTAACCCACAACCATTTCTAGTGTTTACAAAGAAAAACATCCAGTATGCAGCAGCTTGTTGATGCTAGAGGTCAGAGGAGAATGGACCGACTGATTCAAGCTGATAGAAGAACAACTTTGACTGAAATAACCTCATTACAACCGAGGAAAGCAGCAAAGCATTTGTGAAGCTACAACACACACAACCTTGAGATGGATGGTCTACAACAGCAGAAGACCCCACCAGGTACCACTCATCTCCACTACTAATAGGAAAAAGAGGATACAATTTGCACCAGATCACCAAAATTGGACAGTTGAAGACTGTAAAAATGTTTCCTGGTCTGATGAGTCTGGATTTCTGTTGAGACATTCAAATGGTAGAGTCAGAATCTGGTGTAAACAGAATGAGAACATGGATCCATCATGTCTTGTTACCACTGTGCAGGCTGGTGGTGGTGGTGTCATGGTGTGGGGGATGTTTTCTTGGTACACTTTAGGTCCCTTAGTGCCAATTGGACATCGTTTAAATACCACGGTCTACCTGATCATTGTTTCTGACCATGTCCATCCCATAATGACCACCATGTACCCATCCTCTGATGGCTACTTCCAGCAGGATAATGCACCATGTCATAAAGCTTGAATCATTTCAAATTGGTTTCTGGAACATGACAATGAGTTCACTGTACTACAATGGCCCCCACAGTCACCAGATCTCAACCTGATAGAGGATCTTTGGGATGTGGTGGAACGGGAGCTTCATGCCCTGAATGTACATCCCATAAATCTCCATCAACTACAAGATGCTATCCTATCAATATGGACCAACATTTCTAAAGAATGTTTTCAGCACCTTGTTGAATCAATGCTGTAGAATTAATGCAGTTCTGAAGGTGAAAGGAGGTCAAACACAGTATTAGTTTGGTGTTCCTAATAATACTTTAGGTGAGTGTATAACCATCAGCCACTGACTGCGACAGTTAAAGTGCAAATTGTTTCCCTACAGTGAACATTTTGGACTCTACAGCCAAACCTGCTCCCAGTAAACTCAGTCATGTTTAAACCTGATGGAATTTAACCATTTAACTCACTGTAATAATATTTCTGCTGCTGTTATTTTACACAGATGTTTTTTCATAGTTTATATTTTTCCAATGATCATCTTGTCCAACACTTTGCTGCTGTTACAGCTGATTTGTCCTCGCTGTTGGACATTAAAGGCTGTGAATTTAATATAAAGACTCTTTTGAGATGAACCAATGCAGAACATAGAAGCCTTCCTCTGCCCTGTGGATATGATGTTCATGTAGTAAGTGGACTGTTTGTGTGTTGTAGCGCCTACGCAGTGGTAGTACAGGAGTGGCGGTTCTGATCCATGGTCAGGAGCTGACGGTGTCCTGGCTCGGAGACTCCCAGGCCATGCTGGTCAGACAGGGACAAGTTGTTACACTGATGGACCCCCACAAACCTGAGAGAGAGGTAAAAACCTGACACGCCCTACAGACATCTCCACTGACAAGAAGTTTAGTTCAGCTACTGAACAGACCCAGGGTCCGACTTAGTTCTTAGTTAGAACTCCCTGAACAGAGTTTGGGAAAACCTCCAGAAAGAATCAGTCTTAGTTCTGATTGGAGACATTTCTGTTACTAACTGTAACTTAATCTGTGTCGTTACTGTCGTGTCCATGTGCAGATGTGCACATCTGTTTACTTCTAGTGTCATAGTGGATCCTCTCTACGAGTATATAACTCCCTCTGTTTGAGAGTTTTAGAGTATCTGCTGAACTGTGTGAACACAGTTAGAAATCAGCAGTCAGGGAACTCCGCCCACTTACCTGACAGCAGAGATTATCACCTGAGGGAGCATCAGATTTTATACATGTCCTGAATCCTGAATGAGATGTTGGTCCATGTGCTCATCAGCAGTGTGCACGTTCACGTGTTGAGCTCAGTCTCTGATCTGAACTTTACAGGATGAGAAACAGAGGATTGAAGATCTTGGAGGCTGTATCACCTTCATGGGCTGTTGGCGTGTTAACGGCACCTACGCTGTTTCCAGAGCGATAGGTAAGTCATTCTCTACCAGCTGGAATGAGTTTTTCATTTAGAGATTATTGACTAAATCAAACCTTTTAACCAGGAGTCTGATGTTAGATTGACCTGGTTAAACACTAGAAACCATCAGCAAGGGGTGCTGCAGGGCCTTCACCTGACAGGCAGGGACAGGTGTGAGCTCCATAGAGCTGTGTGGGGGGGGTTTGCTGGTATAATCACTGACCTTGTCTAGACTAGTGGGCCTTATGGGGACTCACTTGTAATACAGGGGAATGTCATTTATGGGTTAGGGTTCAGGATGGGGTCAGGCTACAGAAATGAATAGAAATCAGTAGAAAGGAACCTTAACAATGACCTGATGAAAACCAGTCCCAGTAACATATCTAGAGTGTGGTGTTCTATGATCTGTAAGTTTCAGCACATACCTGCCTCCTCCAGGTGACTTCGACCAGAAGCCTTATGTGTCTGGAGATGCTGACTGTTCAACCATCCAGCTGTTGGGGGATGAGGACTATGTGCTGTTGGCCTGTGATGGCTTCTTTGATGCAATCAAACCTTCTGAAGTTCCAGATCTGGTTATGGAAGAACTGCAGCAGACTGCTCGTGTTGACGGGGGAGGAGATGGGCCGGCAGAGGCCTCCGGGGGTGATGTGGGACAGAGAGTGGCTCGGAGGTTGGTAGGTCACGCCAAGGCTGCAGGCTCTAGTGACAACATCACTGTGATGTTGGTGTTCCTGCGTCCACCAGAGCAGCTGCTTATTCACCCGTGCGTCACAGGAAGTGCTGCAGAGAGCCATACTCCCTTCTAATGAGGCGTTTGTGAGGCTGTCAGACATACGGAGCACTGATGACAACACACACATACACACAGCTGAGTACACACTGTGACAAGCATTTCAACAAGCTTTAATACTGAATGTAGAGCCACGCCCCCAAATATCAGCAATGCCCACAGAAGGTTCTCCAGATACAGAGATGGTAGGTCACACAAAGGATGTCTGGTGTGTGTGTGTGTGTATTTCTGACCTCCTGGGGACCAGTTTCCTGACTTTTACTATCTTTCTGGGGTCCGAGGGTTCTTGTGGGGACCGAAGCCTGGTCCCCATGAGGGGGACTCCCCTTTTTAGGGTTAGGGGTTAGGTTTATAGGTATGGTGTGAATAGAGTTTTAGTTAGTCTTAGGGTTAGTTATAGATCAGTAATGGTTAAGGTTAGGAAAAGGGTTTGGGTTAGGTATAAATCTAGTTACTAAAATCAATGGAAGTCAATGGACGGTCCCCATAAGGATACCAAAACACACTTGTGTGGGGGTGTGTGTGTGTGTGTGTGTGTGTGTGTGTGTGTGAAGCTTGATCAGTTACGTTAGCGATTCTGCTACTTCTGAGGAGAAATTCAGTTTGCTAATTCAATCCTATAAGACGTTCTCTGATGTGTTTGTGTAACATGAAAAAAAATTGAACTTTAATCTGAGAATGACCAGAATCCTTCTGTTACAGCCCGACAGGTGTTAACAGGTGTTAACAGGTCAAGACTCAACAGATTATAACCCGACAGGTGTTTTTGATGCAGAGGGAGGTTCTTTGTTCTGTGTTCGACTGCTTTTCCTTCTACATCAGTATGAAACATGGAACAAAGAGCCAACATGGATATTTAAATCTCTTTATCGGTGCTTTTTATGTCTCCAGCATTAACTGTAGTTTAGGTTTATCTTCTTGACCCCCTGGATCCACGGGTGGATGCTGAAGTAAAGAAGCTGTGGCTGCAGCATGATGTCATGATGTGAGCGAGGGAGGAAGTGTGCAGCGCTCAGAGTGGGGGTTATAGGTGATAGAATCAGGTGTGAAGCAGCACTCGGACCTGACTGCCTTAACTATCACTCATGTGGGTTAACAGACGGTTAAACTGTTACATGAGAGACATGAAAACATCTTTGTAGCGTGGTTGATGTGTGGAAATTCACTGGATTTTTAATGTTCAGTATGCAGGAAAATCCCAATGACACAGAAGCTGCAGGTGGTCCTGATACACCAGGTAGTTGAACCGAGTTTTAACAGTATTATTTTCTTTAGTTTTATTGTTTTAAATGCTCAGATCTTTGAACATAAAACATCTCGAGATGGAAACTCAGAGTATCACTGATGGGACACGTTATACCTTTTAGCATCAGCAGCTGATCTAAAGACTGTGTTACCATGTGTTCAACCAGAACCACTGAATTGTTTACACATAATCTAATAGCTGACTGCTTCTTGTTACATCCTTACTGTTCAACTGTTTGTTAAATCTGTTTTTTTCCTACAAAATAAAATCAGTATCTTCCAACAGCAACAGTTTATTTCCATGTTTGTATTATGAAACATGTCAGATGATCTTTACCAACATTCAAACATGGCTGCTGCACCTCCTTTTATTTAACTGTTGATGTCTGACACACAGTGAACCTCCACTTCCTTTTTCCATGTGTAAACTCTTCTTACACACCTGCTCAGTGTCTGTCCTGTCAAAACAAACATGATCTCTCTGTTTGGGGGGTCTGTGACTACAGTATATATATGGAATTAAATTTCAGTCAAAAAGGTTAAGCGTGATTTTCTGCAGCGCGCACGCGTATTTAACCGTGCGCGCGCGTCTCCGCACGTGTGCGCGGGCGTGCAATCCACAGCACGCGCGTGAATTCACCCCACATGCCCGCGTATGATTCATTACATGGGTATTCAGGAACCGCGCGTGTGGATCTCCAAACAGGCGCCTGTACATGAAGCTCTCATACGACCGTGAAGGCAAACCAGGAGAGGCTGCGCGCGCGAAAGGAAAGTAATTATGACTGTTTGGAGGAGGAGACTAAGGCCCAGTGTGATCCTCATGTGATTGGTTATTTTATATCAGTCACCGCCCACCGAAAGAACCAGCAGCAGCTTCCTGCTAGTGGTGGAAGAAGAACCAGACATAGAACCAGTTGCAGCTTCCTGCTAGTGGTGGTAGAAGAACCAGACATAGAACCAGCTGCAGCTTCCTGCTAGTGGTGGTAGAAGAACCAGACATAGAACCAGCTGCAGCTTCCTGCTAGTGGTGGAAGAAGAACCAGACATAGAACCAGCTGCAGCTTCCTGCTCGTGGTGGAAGAAGAACCAGACATAGAACCAGCTGCAGCTTCCTGCTAGTGGTGGAAGAAGAACCAGACATAGAACCAGCTGCAGCTTCCTGCTAGTGGTGGAAGAAGAACCAGACATAGAACCAGCTGCAGCTTCCTGCTAGTGGTGGAAGAAGAACCAGACATAGAACCAGCAGCAGCTTCCTGCTAGTGGTGGTAGAAGAACCAGACATAGAACCAGCAGCAGCTTCCTGCTCGTGGTGGAAGAAGAACCAGACATAGAACCAGCTGCAGCTTCCTGCTAGTGGTGGTAGAAGAACCAGACATAGAACCAGCTGCAGCTTCCTGCTCGTGGTGGAAGAAGAACCAGACATAGAACCAGCAGCAGCTTCCTGCTAGTGGTGGAAGAAGAACCAGACATAGAACCAGCTGCAGCTTCCTGCTAGTGGTGGAAGAAGAACCAGACATAGAACCAGCTGCAGTTTCCTGCTATTGGCGGTAGAAGAACCAGACATAGAACCAGCAGCATCTTCCTGCTAGTGGTGGTAGAAGAACCAGACATAGAACCAGCTGCAGCTTCCTGCTAGTGGTGGTAGAAGAACCAGACATAGAACCAGCTGCAGCTTCCTGCTAGTGGTGGTAGAAGAACCAGACATAGAACCAGCAGCAGCTCCCTGCTAGTGGTGGAAGAAGAACCAGACATACAACCAGCTGCAGCTTCCTGCTAGTGGAGGAAGAAGAACCAGACATAGAACCAGCAGCAGCATCCTGCTAGTGGTGGTAGAAGAACCAGACATAGAACCAGCTGCAGCTTCCGGCTAGTGGTGGTAGAAGAACCAGACATAGAACCAGCTGCAGCTTCCTGCTAGTGGTGGTAGAAGAACCAGACATAGAACCAGCTGCAGCTTCATGCTAGTGGTGGAAGAAGAACCAGACATAGAACCAGCTGCAGCTTCCTGCTCGTGGTGGAAGAAGAACCAGACATAGAACCAGCTGCAGCTTCCTGCTAGTGGTGGAAGAAGAACCAGACATAGAACCAGCTGCAGCTTCCTGCTAGTGGTGGAAGAAGAACCAGACATAGAACCAGCTGCAGCTTCCTGCTAGTGGTGGAAGAAGAACCAGACATAGAACCAGCTGCAGCTTCCTGCTCGTGGTGGAAGAAGAACCAGACATAGAACCAGCTGCAGCTTCCTGCTAGTGGTGGAAGAAGAACCAGACATAGAACCAGCTGCAGCTTCCTGCTAGTGGTGGTAGAAGAACCAGACATAGAACCAGCTGCAGCTTCCTGCTAGTGGTGGTAGAAGAACCAGACGTAGAACCAGCAGCAGCTTCCTGCTAGTGGTGGAAGAAGAACCAGACATAGAACCAGCAGCAGAACCTGTATGATTTCAAACTCAATTTCAAGTTTTTCTCTTTGTACTCACAAGCGTTGTCTTTCCCAATGCTGCCTCCTTGTGGCCGAAGAATGGAACAAGCTTTGTTTTGCTTACGTTGAGTTTTCCTCCGACTACAAGTACTGTCAGCGTTGTGACATTGCATTACAGTCTGTACAGTGTCCATCTTAGCACTTCTTTGTCCTTTATTTGGAATCTTTCAGTCCATGTCTACTTTCTCTTGTTGGACTCCACCTTTGCAATGTCTTTCTCTTTTTCAACCCAGACTGTCCCTAAAAACATTTTGGTTTCACTGTCACTGTGTTTCACTGCGTGAACATTTTTCCATGTTGTCTCTGCTGATCAGTGGCTCTGCACATCCTTGCAAAATGATTATTTTTAATCAAATCAAAATCAAAAATACTTTATTAATCCCCGAAGGGAAATTAAGTGTTGTAGCTCAGTTATTCTTCAGGGAGTTTTCCATCATATTCTTCATCCTCCTTTGGACAATCAACTCAAGAGACTCCAGTTCAGTCTCCAGGACAGAATCAGTCCTCCTTATCAATCTGTTCAGCCTCTTCATATCAATTGCTCTGATGCTCCGCCCCCAACAGGTGACAGCAGGTGTGATCAGCTGACAAACTCCTCTTCTTTTGCTGCTCCTCTTCAAATCTCTGTCTGCTCGTATTGTTTGAAAGCCAGGTAGAGACACGCTGGAGTCCAGGATATGCTCCTTTAGCCATGTCTCAGTAAAACACATGATGCTGCATTTCTGATACTCTGGCTGGGTCTTCAACAGAGTTTCAAGTTCATCCATTTTGTTAGCAAAGAGATCTCACATTTGTCAATATGACTGATGGAAGTGAAGGTTTAAACTTCCTCTTTCTCTCTCTTCACTCTGCTCCTGCTCTGCATCCACGTCTTCTTCTTTGAGCTCATCAGGGATCCAGAGTTTTAATTTGAGGATTATTTCAGC